>NW_006495086.1:1660525-1699552 GCF_000471905.2 Amborella trichopoda | reverse complement strand
CGCTAGCTTTCTTTATTTACTTTGTAGGACCTCGCCACTGTAAATTTGTCCTATCAATAGATGTATATATGTTGTGTCCGTCACATCTCCGGAATAATAGTATTGTAAATTCTTGGGGTGTGACAGACACCTTTTCAAGTTCATCATAAAATATGCTTTTTTATATAATGCTTTTGTGGTCCGCATGCGTTTTGGTACTTATGGGACCAAGTTGTGACTGACTCCTTCCTTATTTGAACCGACGATACAAGTACCCTATAACAACTTGCCTTGCCGAATGTTGCTCTTCGAGAGGAGTGAGAAGTATAACATTCTGAATAAAACCTGTCTAAGTTCATCTTTCGAATCCTTATTAAGGTGCCTATACTGTCTCTCAATGTTATTTTTTTCTTCTCAATCACTGGCATCAACACAACCTCTAAGGAGGATATCGTGCTAAGCTTCTTCCCTGGGGGGTGACCGAAGTGGATTCTAACGATTGTGGACCTTTTTCAAGGACTTGATAAACCCAATACTGGTAGATTCCCTTTTCTAAAGGAGCATGGTGGCTGCCCTTGCTTAAGGGCTTGATTCCCAACTCATCAATGCTTCCAATTTGGCCAACTAGTGGGTGCCTTTGGGTTTTGAATCCTAATTCAGTGGCATTTTTTGTTCCAACAACTAGGGGCCTTGTTTAAGGGCTTTGGACTCGGACTTATCAAAATATGGATATGTCTGGCCGTCGAGGGCCTTGTTTGAAGATTCCCTTCCCAATCCATCAACTTTTTCTTAGGAGAGGCTTGTGGCGGGGGCCTTTTAAGGCCTATGCTCCCATTTTACACTAAGCCCTCGATCTTGTCTATTTTTACTTTAGATAGACAATTGAGGGGGGAGCCCTTGATAGGGCTTAGTCTCTTCTACGACTTATACTCAATTTACCAGGTTTAGTCAGGGGCTTTTTTTGTGGCCTATCCTGAAAGTCTAAACCTATCGGTAACTGAGGCCTTAGTACGACGGTATCTTTCAAGCCGATTATACTGAGCTTAGTCGAGCGCTTTTTGGTGGCTTTCCCGAAATTCTAAACCTATCATTAGATGGGAACCTTAATAAGACAGTTAATCTCGAAGCCGTGGTATTGGTCCATGCTAGGCAGTCAATGGCCTTTTGGGAACTTTTATCTAGAATTGTCGACTTGCTCTTCTTGTTTTTTGTTGATGTCTTGGATTGGAAAATCTCTTCGGCAAGTGGCTGACTTGACTTGCCAGCTTGATGATTCTTTTGATCTTCAGTAGCTCTTTAGAGGCTAACCCATCTTGATGATTCTTCTGATCTTCAGAAGCTCTTTAGAGGCTAACCCGAGTCATTGGAGTTTTCTTAAGCTCTTTTTGTTCTCAGTGGAAATGTACCCTTGTGAGGGGTATTGATTCCTAAACCACTAAGCTTTTGTTGTCTTTGAATGGGTCGAAGCCACCTATAGGGCAAGTGCTGCATCAACCTATTTATTAGCTCGGGCGCCCTTTCGGGTTTTCACCTAAACTAGGTGGAAGTGGTGCCGTAAAACGGTTTTCACCAACTCCTTTTTTATTAGGCTCTTTCACCGGTGACTTTGAGGACACGTCTGCCTTTTTATTTCCATTTTTCCTCATAGCGCCCTTTCGGGTTTCCCCCATGCTTGGTTTTCTATTATTGAATGCTTTACTCATGGCTTCGTGGCCACGCCCGTCTTTATTCTCATTTTCACTCATGGGGCCTTTTGGGTTTTTACCATGCCCGATTTTCTTGTTGGCACTTTTACCCATGGCTTCATGTCCATGTCCGCTTGAAACTCTCATTTTTACTCATGATGATCCTCATCAGATGCTCATCATGCTCGACTTTTTTGTTTTTGAACTGTTTTACTTGTGGTTTCATGGCCACGTCCATCCTTATTTCTTTCATGATTCAATACATGAATGATAAAAATGAAGGCCTCCTCCTTGGTGGTAAAAGTGGAGGGGTTATGAATGTATGGGACTCACTGAGAATAATGGATACCACGGGTGAGGCTCATAGGATGTAGTGGTTGGTGTTTAACTGGTTGAAAGGTGAAACATATCCCATTGGGGATGTCAAGGTTTGAATGGGTCACATGGTGGCGAATGGCTGACACTTGCTGAGGGTATAAGGACTCGTGTGAGTCGTGAGGTAATGGGAGTGTGAGTCCATTGGTGATGGTATGTGCCCTAGTTTGTAGGGATAAAGGGGTGGTCGCAACCTTAGGGATTGAAGTGTCTCTCATGTGGTGAGATGATAGCATATTTCATGCACCAGGTGTGATAAAAGCGCACTGGATACAATGAGTCATGTGGCTCTTGATGGTTTCATTCATGGCTTAAGTCACTAGGCACCATGAAGGCTTACGGAAGTTAGGTAGTTCTCATGTTCAGTATGACACACTGGGAATGATGAGGTTTTGGGTGAAGTCCAGGTAAGATGGGTGTTATAAGGTATTTTTTGATACTTGTTTCCTCGACATGAATAAGGAGGAAGATAATTGCGACCTAGGCCTGCGGGTACCAAAATGCCAACGGACTACGGAAGCACTGTTCAAATAAACTCTGATCTGGAGAAAACTTTTAAAACCCGTTGGCTCGGTCCCATAAATCATGTGGGGGTATCACTAGAATCCTTAAGAACATCTGCCAAGTTTCGTTCCGATTCGACAAAGTTAAGGTGAATCAGATGCAAAACCAGTTTTCAAATTCGGTCGTTGACATGTCGAAAAGGAAACTTATAACTATAGTCCTATCACCAGGGCCTCAGATGAGCACTAGACTACTTTTGTTGGATTTAGAAGCTCTAAAAAACCTCAGATATCAAATTTCAGCTCATTCGGACTATTCTGGACCATTCTGCGACCAAGTTACTCAAAAAGTGTGAGTCCACACTATTCTGATGTACCCTCGGTGAACCAGTTTCCATAAATGGAAACTGTATCTTATGATTTCATGATCAAGTTCAAAAGGTAATAAATTTTCCATTTTAAGCCGGATTGACCCAAAATTTTAAGACATTATTCGTCTCGTCGACGTGCACGTTTTGATATATGGCATGGCCCGTGGCATAGCCCAAGAAAGAAGAAATCCTAGAGAGAAGTTGTTTAAGAAAACTCATAAATTTCCCTTCAATTAAACAGTCATATCACGAAGCCCCGACCTCGGATCAACTTGAAAACGGATCCGTTGTGACCGTGATGTCGAGGGCTTCGGTCCAAAGTGATCATCATATGTGATAAACGACCGAAAATGATGTATTTTGATGTTGCAAGAAGGGATATTTTTAGGCGATTGAAATCCATATTCTGACAACTTCCTCAATTTGGAAAGTGGTGATCTGGTCGCCAAATCGAGCCATTCTTGTCACAAAATGATCATGGCGGCCTCCCCGTCATTTTACGATAGAACGATCGAATTAAAATGTTAAGGAATAGATAAGATCTAAGATCACAAATTTCTAATCTTTTGTTGGTTTTGTCTAGAGCTCGACACTTCGATTCGAGGATCAAGTTATATGTCAAAATGATCGTCTAACAGAAACCATCACTTTTTCCATTCTTTTCACCGAAAGGTTGTCAAAAGGGCCCAAAATGAGCCCAAATGATCACCATAGCCCATGGCTCCTTTTTTGAGACCATCTTGCCATTCCAAAATTGTGGGTAGGGGTAAAATGGTCATTTTGCCCCCAAAATAGGATTTAAATTTAAATCATGAACAATGTAGTTTTTAGCAATTAAGGTTAGTTTTGAGCACATAAGCATTGCATGATCATTTGTAAAGAGACTTCTTCCCCATAAGTTAAAAAATTAATAGAATTAGCTTGAGTTCCCCTTGGTTGGAAACATTTTTGCCTCTACCCTTTTCATTTAAAGTGAGGAGAGAGAAAAATTTTCCCCACAATCCACTAATCCTAAAACTCCTCACTTTCTACTTGAAACTCCCCGCTTTCATTTTAACCCCCAGTCCGGTTCAAGGGCCATACTAGGGAACCCCTCACTCTCTCTTTCTCTTCCCCTCTCTTTTTCTTCTCTCTCCACTCCTTTCCTCTCTCTCCTAATCAGGCCGACCCGCCTCCCTTTTTCTCTGCTTCCCTCTCTCTCCTTTTTTATCTCTCCTCTCCTTCCCCTCTCTCCTTCTCTCTCACTCTCCTTAACCGGACTGGCGGCTAAGCCGTCAGGTCGCCTCGCTCTTTCTCTCCTTCCCTCTCTCTCCCTTTCTCTCTTTCCTCTCCTTCCCTTCTCTCCTCTATCTTTCCCTCTCTCTCTCACTCCCCCTTTCGCTCTCCTTCTATCTCTCTCCCTGCCTAATCAGGTCGATGGTTAAGCCACCAGCCTCCTCTCTCTCTCTCTCTCTCCTTCTCTCTCTCTCTCTCCTCCTCTCTCTCTCTCTCTCCCTCTTCTCTCTCTTTCTCTCTCTCTCTCTGAGAGGCGCACACACTAACAAACACGCACAAAATGCAAAATCAGATCTCTCTCTTTCTCTCTAACTTTCTCTCTCATTCTCTCACTGACTTTCCTGGCATTTGACTGCAACTATCTTACCTGATACTAGAATTGTTGCAATCTCTAATTTATAGCTTGTTCATATTACTGGTTTTTTGAAGTCAGTACAATTTGTTCACATTTGTCTCTTGGAGAGATGATATGAGCTTGATTATCACGTTTAGAAAGAGAACCCCTTCTTTTAACATGCGGCCTGTTTTGCAAGGGGCCAAAAGAAAACTATCTATTGAAAATGTGGCCTGTTATGCAAGTTTTAACCTTTAGACAAACATTAGATGCACATTTGTGAAACATTTTCGTCTAACGAGGCATTAACATGTTTTTATTTTTTGTATTAAAAAAAACAGGTTCTTTTGCGTGGACCCAAGAATGCTCGTGAGGCAGTGAAGCACTTTGGCAAGGCACCAGGTGTGCCTCACAGCCACACTAAGCCTTATGTTCGATCTAAGGGGAGGAAGTTTGAGAGAGCAAGAGGCAGGAGGAACAGCCGAGGTTTCAGAGTCTGATGCTCTATGCTTTCCTTTATTGTGTTTGCATTCCGTTTTTGAGGTTTTAATCCTTGCTTTAGAAACTGAGGTCTACAAGTTTTGCTTTTCAAAGGGCAATTTTTTGGTAGTGCATGAGTGAGAACTTGTTCTTATGGTGAATGTCACTCTTGAAAATGAGGTAAACTTTTCTTTCATTTTCTGGAATATTAGAAGTTAACTTCAAAGAGTATGAGTGGATTAGGTACGTTAATATATATGTATTGTTGGTACTGTCTTCTGGGTTTTTGTACTACTTTGTGTGGGGTTATGGCTAATTATCAGCAGTAGTGGTCGTATATTGTGATCCATACGACCACGTTAAACATGTGGTCATCTCTGTTCCATCCATTGTTGGATGGTGATAGAGGACCCCACCCAACATGTTAGTACTTCAATTTTGCTGCCTACTTGATCTCCGCCATGGTCGAACCCACTGACTGGACTGTGATATCATGAACCTTTTTGTTTGTGATCAAGAAGAATGATGGTATCATATGTTTCTTAGTTCAAAACTATTATTGTTGGTAATATTGTTATGAAGATCAGACTACCCTGGCTGACCCGTTGGACCGTTGTGCTTTGGAAGGTCTCATCCAAGCAAAAAAAATGAATGGATCTAGTAAAATATTGTTTAGATTCTGTTTCTTCTTTATCGGCTTGTTGGATTTGCTATTTTTAATTGGTATGGCCGGTTACTTTTTGATTCATTAAAGGGATCGTTTTGATCGTTAGGAGTAGGTAACCCGTTCTCTATCCTTGTTTCTATTCCATTCTATCTCATCGTATCACATTCTGCGATATTTGAGAATCACCGTCAAGTCAATACCTTGGTGTAGATTCGGGGATAATCTTTTGTTCGATTGGGGCTATTTACAACTAGTCAATTCATAATTCTCAGGTGATGTATTAGCAGTGCATCAAGGTTTTTAAAAATATTATATATATAATTTATTGTCTAATTGGGTTGGTTTTGATTTGTGTTCATCTATTATCAATTTGGTGGTTGTTATATTATTGGTCGCATCAGTCAACCGTGATCATGATTGACTAGGAAAATTTCGATTTGATTTGAACTATTTATCCATTGGAGATGATATGCATTGTCTTCACACCGGCTGTACGACTTATACTTAGCAAATTGAACATGCATACATCATAGTGAGCAACCCGGGAAATTTATAGTCATCTAACTCATTTATCTTGAGTTCAAGAACCATTTAAAGGATAAAATTATGGGTTAGAATGGTAGTTGATGTTTTGGGTATGATTATATTTTTTGGGTAATTAAATAAAGGTTAAGTTTGTGGGGATTTGGAGGGTAAAAATGTAGTCAGAGACTTTGGGCTTGGTACTATTGAAAGTCAGCAGTACTAAGGAAAAGAATACACATCTTTACTACAAAAAAAGGTAAAACGATGTGCCAGGCGCATCACACCTTAAAAAGCACCTCAAATATGCATTATCTTTTTTATTAAAGATATGTTTTTTAATAATTAAAATTACCCATATTTTTTTATTTTTCTGCACATAATCATTTTTTCTTGTTTTCATTTTTATTCAAAACATGGACCAATTAATAGCATGTTGGTCGATCAGATCTAATACGTCTGTGACTGCCCTAAGCACCTACTTGGGTGCCTCTTGAATTCCATGACCCTAGTCTAGGAAGCATTGTAGTGGCTGCTTGGGGCTTAAGTCCGTAAAGACACGTCATAGACCTAATAGGTCCATAATAGTTCCAAGATGTGTCTTAGACCATCACTGATCTATTAGGTCTGTGAGGGATCTTCACAAACCTAATAAGTATGTGATGATCTTAAGACTATAACTAATTTATTTGAAAATAAAATAATAGGTAATTCAAAACAACATGATTTTAAATATTGATTTTTAGCTCATGAGCTGTTATTTTTATGGTCATCTTTTATTTATTTAACTATTTACTTATCTTTTCATTATGCTATCAAATTTTAAAGGCCTTATTTACTTGAGAAAATTTTAAATAAATAAAAGTCAAGGCTATTTTTTACTTCATAGAAAATGTAGTAGTTTGGTACACTTCAAGCATCATTCACAGGCCAAGCCTCTACAAATCATCTTTTGAATTGGGAAGGTCTTAGGTCCATGTAGACCCATCACGAACTCATCTTGGGAACACTATGGACCTATTAAGTTAGGTCTATGATGGATCTTCACGGATTTAATAGGTTTGTGAACCCCCAAGCATCCAAGTAGGTTATTGGGACTATCATGGACCTAATATAACCATGAAAGGTTGGTTTGGATAAAAAAAATTAACACAAAACAATATGAGTATATCCATAAAATTTTAAAAATATAGATATCTTTAAAATTATTAAAAAAATAATTTTAATAATTTCCAATATAAAATCAGTCCCTTTTTATAGCTTCCAAAACCTTCTTTTTTTCCACATTAGAATACTTTTTAACTGGCTCTTAAGCTCCTAATTCCTCAAAAAAACCACCTCGGCCCTGTTTCACCCACCAAATTTCCATCACGGCAATGCGAACTTGAACCCTTGCATTGTACTTGTAATGAAATAGAAGCCAAAGCCATCAGATAATGGGGCACTAAAAAAAATAGGGAGGTCCATTTATAGAAATTCCAAGATAAGGTAATTTATGTAATTTCCCATATGAATGATTCCCACATTCTCAATGCTATGGGGTCACGTGAAACCCCCTTGAAAGTTTAAAATGATGAGCATATATCCTAGACGCCCATCTCTTCAATTTTGTTTCGTGTTTTTGTATGGATAAAAATGCTACAGATTACGGGATTGTATATAATGAGACTATTTATTTTTAATACAAAGAGATCACAATTACTTATAACTATATGACGTAAAATTTGATAGTTTGGATGTTAAAAAAACGTTTTTATGAACTTTGAGCTTGATCAATGCATAATAAATACAGGTGCCCATTTTCACATCCAATGATGAAGATTAATAGTGACCATCCTGTAAAAGATAAACTGTCTCGTTGTATACTTTTCCGTGCCAACTCTGGTTCAGTTGATGGATGTTCATGTACGAGCCACCATGCAGTGATCGAGCATCAACTGACCCTAAAACCTAACCATTATTGTTTGCACGTTCTGTTGAGTCTCTTTAGAGCTTGGTGCCCGAAAAATGACCATGATACCGGCTTTTGGCATTTTGACGGCGATGTTGGACCTTTTGGCGTCATACTTGAACACAATTCGTTGACCATAGAGTCATGTGTTGTCCACTGATATGTCATAGGGCACATTTGTATGGCTTCCCCCTTCTTCTTTGTTTTTTTTTTATTCTTTTGGGTGTCATAAAAAATTCTCAAAATGGGCAAGATGGAGGTTATTAACTAGAGAACTTATGATATTTGGTTAAATTCTCTTTAGTAAATAACTGACAATTGGTGGCATGATAAGGGTATGGTTTTGTATTAAGGTGGATTGTTAGATGATATTAAGTTGTGGCTCATGAGTATTTCTCTTTTATATGGGGGCAACTAAGTCATTCTGAAATTCACTTCAAGTGGAAGCTTGAAAAACTCATTTATGTAAGGAGCAGTCTTAAAAAAAAATCAACTCGATCAAAGTACTTGAAACCTGGCCGAGGCGATTTACTCAAGGGATAAAGTTCATTTGATTGAGCTAACCAATAAGCTCTTTTAACACATCTGATAGTAGTTTGTGCTAATAATAAAAAAAATTGTGTACATCTAACTCACCCAAAAATCGCCTCGCCTATGGGGCAAGGCCGCATTACTTGACCGAGCCCGATTTGCCTCGGCCGAGTTTTTAAACTATGATATAGAGAGAAGGGAGAGGCAAAGATTAGGGTTTTGCCAACGTGCTATGTTTATTAGGTGGTTTTATTAGCATTTTCCTTTATAGGCAATGACATGGAAAGAGATTCGATAATAGAAGTAGGCTCCATGATTTCTTTATGGTAGTGAAAAGGAAAATCAAAGGTGTTTTGCCGAGTCCAAGACATTTCGTGTATTTACCCAAATCTTGTAACCCTCCTATGATAATAAAAACATATTCTTCTCAGTTGCCTGTGGATGTAGCCTGACCAGGGCCATGTATATTTCAATATTAGTGGCGCTTGGATTATGATTTGTAGTGTATTGTTCTCTTTTGTGGTTTTTTTTTTTTTGGTCTCTCTTCTCATGTTCTCCTTTAAGTTTCCCTAAATCTGTTGAACTGAATATTATCCTTGGGTATTAGGGTTCCTTGAGATTGATTTGCGGGTAAACAAATTAGTTTCGAGGTATTGAATTTGTTAAGAGATGTGCATTATCCAGTGATCTCTTTAGACATATCTAATCAAATTAGAACAATACAGAGAGGATTGGTACAGCTCTTGCACAAATATGACACACATATCAAGAGATGGATAATCAATTGTGTAAGTTCCTAGCAAGGGTCCTTATCTTGAGTTACCCACTATGACTCGACCGAGACCGAACAAGATCGGCCGAGTCTGTTAAAAAGTAAACCAAGAAAGAAAAAATGTGAGATCGAGGGTGATTCTAAGTTTTGCCTTGGACAAGAATCTTGACCCAAATATTTCTTAGTAAATGAAACAAAAAAATTGCACACTTCATGTACGATTCAGTGGATTTCATACGTTAAATGGCCTTGACCGTTATCGAGTTTGAAATGTCAAATGTGGCTACTCGCGTCTTAATCAAGTTTTAATTTTATTAGGAATCAAGAGTTGTTTACCATCTATATTGTCAAGAATGATTTGGTGAGTTGTTAGCTTGATTTGATTGATATATGGACCGGCATGTCAAGGTCTTGAAAATCAGTATAATGGACTATAATGCAGTGTTCGATTGCATGAACCGGACCTCGAAAAAATCGGTCAGTTAACCCGGCCTAACTGGGCAAGTCCTATGTAGATAAAAAGAGTTAAAAATGAAAATAAAAAAATACAAAATATCCTAAAAAAATATGAAAATTATATTTAAAATATAATTAAATATAACACATCCAAATGAAGTTGAAAAGTAGCAAAAAAAAAAAAAGATTGAAAAAATCGATTTGTGCTCAAGGATATTTTAAAAATAATCTAAAAATGAAAGAAAAATGTAAAATAAGTATTCATTATCAAAACACATTCCAGTCTTTGTCAAAATGATAAAAAAAACATCCAAAACCACATTACAAACAAATTCCTTATTTTTTGGATATATATGTAGCTGCGAATTTCACTTGACTTCATGAGAGAGAGAGAGAGAGAGAGAGTGAGAGAGATGGGCGTATTTTCTTTGCCCCTTAAATGTGTAATGGCTTTTGTTCGCTGGTTAGGAGCACATGGCAGGGCCCATGAGTAATTTTTTCACAATGTTAGACTAGGACACACTTGGACTTCGGTGACAGGAAAACTTTATCGGTATTACAGTTTTTTTTGTCATATTTTTTTATTTTTTATGCAAAGATTTTTTTTTTTTGTAAGTATTATGGAAATATTTTTCCTCATTTTTTTCTTTTTTTTTGGTTTTGCCACCTGATAAAATATTACATCTTTTTATTTTGTTTTTTGTTTTTTTTAGAATAGTTGATGTCTCAGATGTCAAACCGATCCATTTTTAAAACGGTTCAGTATTGAAAATATCGGACTGCCCTATTCCTCACACTTTCTTAAAGTATATAATCCGATTTTAGAGACAGACCAATCTTCTTTTTTCTTTTTATTTAGTCAACCTAAGGACATGTAAATATGACCAATCTCCCCTCCATATAAGTGAGCACAACCACCCATTTCGTGCACAGAGAGAGAGAGAGAGAGATAGAGGATGGCTTATACTTGTAATTCGAAGCGCCTAAATTTTGTGGCCATGGTCTTGGTCTTGGCATTGATTTGTGAGACCTGCACAAGCAGCAGAGGGTTCTCTTAATCTATTTTCTCGCTTTAAACCAGATTTTTATTATTCCTATTTTATTTTTTCTATTTTCTCTTTGCGGAGTTCATTAAATTTAAACCAGATTTTTATTGTTCCCATTATATTTTTTCTATTTTCTCCTGGTGGAGTTCATTAAAGTTTTTGATTGCAGGATTGCAAGTGAAAATGGAGCGATGGAGGAGAGAGAAGTTCCTGAAACGAAGCATATATTCTACACCAATAGAACACTTCCTGAAACACCACCAACTCCAATACCAAATCCTGATCACCGTCATGATCCAATTGGGAAACCAGTAACATAGCATTGACTCTTGCTATCAGATGAAGCCTCTCTCTCTCTCTCTCTCTCTCTTTAGATGAAGCCGAGGTACTTTCTCTCTCTCCTCTTATTCCCAGTATCCGTCTCCATCTATTTGGTTGTGTTCATCTCAATCCAACTTTAATTACAACAATTTAGACATCTTTAGTCCATTGATTTAGTAAATGATTAGCACAAACACAGACACGGTGCACAGTTTATACGAGCGACGTAAACTACATTCCGGAGGTCGCAAAATCTTCTTTAGTTTCCCTGGCAAATGACGTGTGAGGGTTTTCATGATGTGAAAATTTGAGATCCATTTTAGAATCACAAGATGAGTATATTAAGGACCCAAATTCCTAGATCCAACTGTTCAAATTTTGGTGTGCAAATCTTAAGGCAGGATTTTTTTTCATGAAGTTTCAGAATGCAGATCGAAGCTTAAAAACTATTTTGAGTTGGGGTTAGCCACGAAGAGAGACTTTACATTTTGCTCCAACATGAGAATTTCACTTAGCTAAAAAATGGGAGAGAGAGATTAAAACTACGGTACAAGTGCAATTCGCATAGCTATACAATATTATCATCGTCATAGCCTTTCCAACGACTATTTGAGATCGGCTACACAAATCCTAGTTCGCCGCCATGGAGCTACACAATAAGCAGTCCATTAATTTTTATGAGAAAATAGACAACTCTATGGAACCCAACTGGTCTATTTATTCCCACGACCAAAACACATGTTACAACCATGAAGCGACCAGTTTGAGCTTTGAAACTCTTGCTTTTCCTTTTTCAGAACTGATAATAAAGTAAAACAAGGTTATTTCGAATAAATCCATTCACAAACAATCCCCTAATCTTTTGCCTGTGGGGACTAATGGTACAATTTGGTCCCACGAGATCACCATATACACATTTTTAATAATCCTTAACGATGGCACATAAACATGAAGCAATGGGACTTCCCATCAAGCATTACAAAACATAGCATGTATACTGAGTTTTGAGAGGGGAATAAATTTATCATGGCATTAATAGAGATCATTCAGTTCTTTGGCAAATCAATAGTTGAAAATACCGATAACTGCAATTAACCTTGTAAACAAATGGATTTCATTCTTATAATGTTTTAACAAATGATGACCCTATAAAAATAAAAGATGGTTGTAGTGCTCTATTTCTATAGATGACAGGAAAAAGAACAAGAAAAAAACAAAGAACAAAATGAACATAGAAAAGGTGGAAGGGTGATTGATGATTGATCAGACATACATGTATTCTCCACCACGAAGGGCATTGGCAGCACCCTTCCTCTCCTCCTCCGCCTCTCTCTCCCTCTCTTTGCGGCTCTCATATACATGGTCATCAGTCCTCAGCTCGTATCGACAAATGGGACACGAGTTATGCTCATCCTGCCATAAATATATCACAAAACATATCCAAAAAATGTGTCAGGGAGAGAGAGAGTGAAGGGGAAGGGGGGGACAAGCGGGCAGCGAGGGAGAGATCAGGCACTCTGGCGGTGACAGAATTTTTGATCTTCATGGCACCCCAAAAAGTAGAGCAGCCACGGCACAAGCCAAACGGGGCAAACAAATGCGCATCAAAGAGGGAGAGAGGGCACTATTACCGTGATTCGAATTGCAAATTTAAAGGTACCCCAATATCGGAAACACCACCACAGCCATGGATTGAGGCAAGCAGGGTGAAACAAATGCTTGCACCATGCACACACAAGCATGCACACACACACAGCACTATTCATGTGACTCAAGATTCTAACGTTCAAGGCCCCCCAAAAATGAAACTTACCAGCCATGGTTTGAGGCACGGTGGATGAAACAGGTGCTTGCATGGCAACTCCTGCATCTTGTCATTCAACATAAGCTGCTCTCTACACACAGCGCACTGCACCTCTCTTCCAAGCTGCTCCAATATCTCATTTGTTACATCGATGATAGGAAGATTGGCGACCACCTCTTTAGATGCTGGTGGTGCCTTCCCTGCTCCACGTCCATCGATTTCCTGGAAATTTGTGAAAGCCAAGCCAGATGACATTCTCAAATGTACATAAGCATATATGGTTTGTAGTAGGAGAATGAAAGTTCTATATTCCCAGCATGACTCTCTCTCTCTCTCTCTCTCTCTCTGCATGTATGTGAGTGTATAGAGACTAAATTTCTTGTGATGGCCATCATCATCTGGCAACTGTAGAATGCCATTTCATTTGATTTGATCAAAACCTTTGATCCAAAACAGTAAGATCTTCCTCTAGGAAGTTCAAATACAAATAGTTTTAGTGCTATTTGAGAATTCTAATTACAAGCGATATGGAGTATTGGATAAGAACCTATCTTTAGTCTTAATAAATAAGGTTTCCGTACATATATGGAATTTCATAAATTTACATTACATTTCTGAAATAAATTTACATTACATTCTTTTTTCTTTTTTTTTCTTTTTTAATTTAAAAAGCATTTTTAAATTTTTTTTTGCAACATTTGTTTTACTTCTTCACAAATAGTCAGATCTGCACCATTTTTGGACCTGCAAAAAGATGGATCTACAGAAGAACTGTATTTCCAGTGATTTGCAATGTGTTTTCATCTTAAAATCATGGAAAGACGAGGTGTACTCATGAGTCTGG
Source organism: Amborella trichopoda (assembly GCF_000471905.2). Next base: position 1,685,636 of record NW_006495086.1, on the reverse strand, counting down.
GGACTCAGGGTAGACATTTTCAACTGAGATATGAGAGAGAAATAATTTACACAACAAAGTCCTAACGAATAAGGTTCGAATTAATTCTCAATCTTATCTTGAAACCCTTTTTTATTTTTGGAATGACATGAAGGAATATTTCCATGATACTTTCTTTTTCATATTTTAATTAAGAAATTTGTAATTTTAAGATTTTCTAAAGTATGAAATCTAAACAATTATTTACAAGTTGATCGGTTCTTCCTGTGCAACGAACAGGTAGACTAGGACATGGCTGTGTACATGCCTGTGCATTTGTATATAGCGGGAAAAAATCCAAAGTGCCAACAGGCTGTAGCATAAGCTCATAAGAGCTAGAGTGGGTTGATCCCCCCGCAGAAACGCTCATCTCATCCTGGTGATCAAAAAAAGGAAAAGAGAAAAAAAAAAGGTTTCAAAATGACTACACCATTTTGAGTGACAGGCTGTCCATTTAATGAAATTTGGATCTTGACCTTCAAGAACTCAAATTTTTTCTTTATAAAATTGTTCATTTATCGAGACTAAGATATTCTACACAATCTCAGCCTGAGAAAATCTCTCTTCTAGCCAATAGGCTTATACTGTAACATAAGCCCATGGGCTTATAGAATCTTTTTCCTGTGTGTGTTGTTCTCATTTTCTTGTCCAATTATTTTCTCCATTCTGATGCGCATTGTTTGTTTTGACCAACTCTTTCTTTCTCTCACGTTTTCAATGTTTATAGTTTTTACATTTCCACTATCATGTTATCGTTTCCCCGAGATTCTATTTCTTCTTTCATTTTGTGTGTGTGTGTATATTGTTCTCTCTTCCATTATTTCCTACATTCTGGATTTCACTATTACTTTTTCTTTATTTCATAGTATCTAATTTTCCTTGGTTCTTTTGGGTCTGCATCCCTATTCTGTTTCTAACTAACTCTTTTTCTCATGTTTTCAGAATAATCAATTTTTTACATTTCCTCCATCATGTCGTCGTTGTTTCACCAAGTTCCCATTTATTCTAAAGTTGTTTCACTTGAATAAGAAAGCAAAAAATTAATTTAGAATCACTGAGACATGTATTATCACTCATAATTAATGGGAAAATAAGGTGCAAGAAAAAGAGAAAAGGAGAGTTACCCTCAACGAAGCTTCGAGAACACTCTCAAGGTTGTCTATGCCACCAGTGATTTCCTGCAAGTTATGTACAAGTTCTTGTACAATATTTTCCACTGATTCATTTCTCGTGCTTGATGAGACACCATCATTCTCTGGTCGAGAAAAAGTTTCTCCATTCTCATTCCTATCAGAAATTGTATCAAGAACAGTAATAAGATTCTGTGCCACGAGCCAGGTGGGAGGAGGGGGCTCTGACCCAACTGTTAGATGCCCTTCAAAGAGATATCTTGTACCTGTCAAGACCAAGTTGCGAGTCATCATGAGAGAGAGAGAGAGAGAGGGAGAGAAGTATAATTCAATGATTCAATCATATGAGATCAACTCTCTGCAAAAACCACATAAAAATGCAGAAAAAAGGTAAAAAAAAAAAAATGCAAAAACTGCAAACAGTTTTCTTTTGCATACAGTTATTCATTTGGTTCAGTATTCCATATACACGGACATAACCAACCATTCGCACAGGAAGAACCACCATATGTCCTCCCCAATAAATGGCAGAGAATAACTGACATATTCATTCTTAGTCCGCTTTTGTTATGTCACCAATGTTTTAGTTTGTCTACACCTTCTGTCAAGGATGGATGGTGAGTACCCAATTGCGTATGATAATTGTATACTATCATGGTTCCAAAAAGCACGCAGTGGTGCCTAGGCAGCTGGGGGGTCCTGGACGCCCAGCACCTAGGAGGTGTCTGATCCAATTGTTTTAGACCAAAAGCAAGCTACTCCACCTCATCACTGATCATCATAAACAATACGAACCCCAGCCCTTAACTACATGATTCCATTATGCAAAACGAAGAGTTGTTCTCCCTGGATGTACGTACTTCCAGTGACACTCGTCAGCCGAGTATTGTTTGATGAGGATGTTCCTCATCACCATGGCGAAGATTTTGAATAACTTTATGATAAGAAACCTCCATATGAGGAACAGCCCAATGTTGGCATCAACGAGTTGATTGTTTATCCTAAACAAAGGGGTGCAGGCTGATTCCACATATATTGGAAGGCAATGTTCAAAAAATCAGCTGTCTAGCCCAGGCAGCTGAGAGGCCTCATTGCACTTCCTGGGCCAATGCAGCCCAATTCAGGATGGTGACCCTGGGCCGCCAACTAATTTCCCAGGGCACCGCCTGGGTGCCCGCTCAAGGCCCTTTTGATGAGGGTAGAAATTTCCCTCGCCAAAAGGGCAAAAAACAGTCATTTTCTCCCCTTTGTATTTGGGGACATTTTGGTCCCCCACCAAGAAAACTCTACTTATTCCCCCAAAAACAAATTTTTTAGCTCAAAATCGAATTCTTTTTAAGGATCGAATTCGAATTTGAAGTTTCAATTTCTTGCGAAATCAAAAGGCATTCATCCTAGAAAGAAGCTGCAAAAGAGAGCTTTTTGCAACCAAACGAAACCCATTTCGCAATCAAAGCATAGTCCAAACGGGACAGTTTATACTGGCATAGCGACCGACATCTTTCACGAAAATGAAAGTCTTGTATAATACATAAGAGTATCCTTTTGGGCTATAAATAAAAAACAAAAAGAAGAATTCTTGGTGCTATTCTAAATTAATACACTTCTTGTTACCTTCCACGATCTTGCATTGATTCGTAATTTCGTATTCAGTGGCAAGGCAAGAGTCAAGCCAAATTCAATTGGTTTTCAAAAGATTAATAAATTTAATTGTTTATGTTTAAGGTTCATTTTTTTTGTTAGTAGTTTGTTATGCTATGCTTCTTTGCCATTTTCTTTTGTTTATTTTTTAAGTTTGGCTTTACATTTATGATGAAACTTCATGAGCGGTTTTTTTTTCTTAGCGTTCACAATTTTTGTGATTATATATATTTTTAGGCTGCTATGTTTCTCTACTTGATAATGCAAATTTGAAAATTTGTAATGTATTTTTGGCTTTGTTTCTAATTTATAATGCAAATTTGAGGTATTACTTTGTATGGCTATATCGATGCTTTATAAAGCAAAATAAGAAATTTATAATATATTTTGGCCTTTGTTTGGCTTTGTTTCTAAATTATTATGCAAAATGGAAAATATTACTCTATCTTTGGCTATGTTTCTAATTTACATCGTTTGGCTTTGTTTCTAATTTATAATGTAAATTTGAAAATATTACTCTATCTTTGGCTATGTCTCTAATTTACATTGCAAATTTAGCATTTATGATCTTATTTTATATACATTTATTTATTTTTTAAATAAACTCCACCATGGCAGGTCCCAAGCCCAGATGAAAAAGGACGGTTGCGTTAGGTTGGTAGCTATTATAAACCTTCGCCACATTTCTATCATGACTCCCGATGCTATATATTGGGGTTTTTATACTTTTGAAGTTATTTTGAGTCTTGACTGTTGAGTGGGTCACAAATTTACAATGTCTTCTTCTAGCTCTACTGGGAAACAACTTGATCTAGGATGGAAGCATGGGGCATGCCCAAATCCACTAGACAAACAAAAGATTCAATGTAATCATTGTAAAAGAGTATTCAATGCGGAATTAATAGATTTAAGAAGCATTTGGCCGGGACAAAAGGGGATGTTGCACCTGGTACTCAAAGTCTTACTAGAGGTTAGGAATGAGATGTTGGGGCTTCTTGAACTGTTCAAAAAGAAGAACGAAGAGGGTTTTAAAAAAATGTATGAGATCAGGAGAACAATACATATTCAGGGTCAAAGAGAAGAGGAAGATGAATATGAAAGTAGGCTGGGACAATGGTGGACTCGGAGATCGGGCATAGTAGGCCATAAGTTGTATGGCCTATGGATTCTTCTTTGTACACACACACAACACCCCTCCCCCCCCCCCCCCCCCCCTCCTTTTTTTCCTCATCCAGCGGTTGTGGCTCGAGGAAAGTTCATAACAACAATTGATAGCCAATTAAAAATGATAGAAAAGAAAGAGTGGAGAGATATGTGGCTAGGTGGTTTTTTCAAACGGGCATCTCTTTCAATGCCACTACATTGAAGAGCTCCAAGCCACGATGGAAGCAGTAGAGCAATTTGGGTCTGGAAATGTTGTTTCTACCCTATACGAGCTCAAGGGCCTACTACTTTGAAAAGAGGTGTAACCGACCAATGAGTATTTCAAGACTCATAAGGATTTATGGGGTCGGGTTGCAGTTACCGTAATAACCAATGAATGGTCTGACCAGAAAGGTTGGAGCATCTGATAAAGCACATGATTCCGAATTCATTTTGGAGTTGGTAGAAAAATGCCTAGAGGAGGTGGGAAAACAGTGGTCACTAACATGGCTGCCCATAATATGGCAGCTGGTAAGCAACTTCAGAAAAAGAAGTCTCATATTTTGGGCCCCATGCGCGACACATTGCATCGACCACATGCTGGGGACCATTGACAAGAAGGCAGTAGAGGGGTCAACTATGATTAAGGCCAGGATGACCACAGGTTTCATTTACAACTACATATGTGTCTTGGCTTTGGTGAGGCCGTTTTGTAAAAATGAGTTGGTGAGACTTGGGATGACTAGATATGCCACATCTTATTTGTGTTTGCAGTCTCTTCAAGGCCAAAGAGAGAACTTAAGAAAAATATTTGTTTCTGAAGAGTGGAAGGTGGAACCAAATGAAGTGGTCTACTCATCCAAAGGTAGGGAACTTGTTCATATCGTCATATCAAGAACCTTCCAGAAGAAAGTTGATTGGTCCATTAAAGCCTTCAAGCCACTAGTTAGGGTTTTACCTTAGTGGATAACGTTAATATACAAGGCTATGGATGTCGCCAAGGAGAAGAATTAGGCAGAATTTTGATTACAATGAAAAATTTTATAAACCTATTTTGGATATTGTAGAGAGGAGGTGGGAATCAAAGCGCGAGAGGTCCCTCCACTTGGCAAGCTACTATCTGAACCCTGCTAATCTTTATAATGATCCACAGATTGACACTCGAGGTTCTTTTATGGATTGAACCAATACATGCTTAGTCAGACTCATTCCCAGTGTAGCAGAGCAAGGCCAGGTATCAACAGATCTAGAGATACATAGAATGGCAATGGGATCACTTGGCACTGACCTTGCTATAAGACAAAGAAAAACTCCCAAGGCTGGTAAGTTAAATTTAGCTTCTTTATTAAGACAAATTTATTCCATGCTTTATTACTTTTATTATTTTTTTATAAAATGTAATATTGTGATGTAGGTACATAGTGGACCGACACCGACCATGGGGCAAGTGCTAAGCACTTGCAACAGATGGCTATAACACATACTAAATTTGACACATAGCTCATTTGGATGCAAGCACAATTTTAGTACTTTTGAGATTGTAACTTCTTATCTTACCCAATTTCTAACTTTTTGAAAAGGCAATTTTATTTGAATTCTAATTTATTAATGCATTATGATTTACGAAACAGAAACTCAAACAGAGAAACAGACTTGGGCAAACGAGATTGAGTGACTTTGTATTCATTCAGTTCAATCAAAATTTGAAGGACCACTACACATCAAAATTCTAATGATCCTATTGTGGTTCAAGAGTTTGATGATATATGTAAGTGGCTGATCGAGTCTGGTGATGATGAACCAGACTCGATGAGTTAGCACACGCTGGACAGAAGTCAAGCGAGGCAGGCTATGGGAACCCAGTCAGACCCCATGAGGACCACACGTTCCCAATCTCAAAGGAAGGGGTCTCAATCTCCAAGGAAGCGGTCCAAGTCCAAGGAAAACAAACGACTAAAAAAGGTGAGGGAGGAAGAGGAGCCAGAACTAGAAGACTCAGAAGAGACTGACAAAGAAGAACAATATGCATCAGAACGGGATGATTCTGATGATGATGGCATGGCATCACCATCACCATCACCATCACCATCACCATCATCATCACCATCACCATCACCATCACCATCACCGTCTGATAGAGTGTTGGTCGGGGTGACAAGTGACGACAATGTTGGAAGTGATGATGAAACCCCATTGGGCCCTTTATGAGTTCATGATCATTAAATTTTATGTAATGTTTTGAACGTTTGGAACTTTGGATTTTGGAACTTTGGAATGTGTTGAACTTTAACTTTTGAACTTTGAAGAGATGATTGAATTGCTGATGGATGTAAATTTATGTGATGTGATTTTTTATTTTGGCTTACATGGCTAATAGATATAAAATTTTGAGCAATTTTAAGTTTTAATATTTTTTTGACATGTAAATTTTAGTTAATAGGTAAAAAGGTTTGAAATTTGAAACACACACACACAAATGCAAATCCCAGGGCCTCCTTCCCTTAACCCCCCCCCCCCCCCCCCCGCCATCTTCAAAAAAAAAGAGAAAAGAAAAAAAAGCAGAGGCCGCCGCACCTTCTTGAAAACTGTTGGAAGGGGAACACTTTTGTACTGGGGGTGACGAATTGGAAAGACACAGATATAATATTGAGGCTATTACAGAAAGCCAAAATCTCCAAAGGTTTAATGATACACCATTTAGATCGACAGATAGGTGAAGGCTTATTGCCAGGTGTTTATATCTGAAGCTCTTAAGCAAAAGGAACCTACCAACTACCACATCACAAAAAGGGATTCAAAATGGGCTGAAGAAATGCCCTTATAAATGAAGGCAATCCTTTTTAATTTTATATGGAAATTGTGATGAGGCTAATTGGGACGAATGTTGTGGGCAACAAATAGGTACACAATAAATTAGAAGTCCAATAGGAGTATCGAGTGATTAAAAGCTCGACTAGTGGCAAAAGGATTCAACCAACGGCATGGAATGGACTATGAAGAAACTTTCAAACCAGTTATTAAAATTGCCATGGTTCAAGTAGTCTTATCCTTGGCCTTGACACATCATTGGCCCCTCTTCCAGATCAACGTAAAGAACACATTCCCTAATGGATAATTAAATGAAAAAGTATATATGAAGCAGCCACTTTGTTTCAGTGAAAAGGATCACACAAAATATGTATGCAAACTGAAGAGATCTACTTATGGTTTAAAGCAAGCCTCTCGTACATGGTTTCAAAGTTTTTATCATGCAGTAAAGGCATAAGGTTATTGTGATCATTCTCTTATAGGTGGATGATATTATTATCACATGAACTTAATTCCAAATATCAAGAGATTTCTCTATGACAAGTTTAAAATGAAAGATTGGGAAAACTAAGATTTTTTTCGGAAATAGAAGTGGATAGGACCCAGGATAAAATTCAATTCTCTCAACAAATATATGCACTGGATTTACTGGAGTGCTATAACATTACGAATTACAAATATTACGAATTACAAACCATAAGCTATACCTGCAATGCATAACAAAGATTTAGAGCTGGTGAAGGAAAATTAATTGATGGTATTGAAAAATAAAAAGCACGATGGGTGTGCTTCAATATCTTACCCATACTCATCCTAACATTGCATATGCAGTAAATCAGGTATGCTAATGCATGCTTCAACAAATACTCACTTGGAAGCCTTAAAACAGAAGGTCCAAAATATCAAAGGTACTATAAAATCAACACCACAAATCACAGAAATTATATAGAAGATGTGCACGTTGCTTCCATTATTGGACACTTGGATGCTGATTGGGCAGGAGATCCTGACTCACAGGTTCGTTTTGCGATACTGTGTTTTATTTATTTATAAAGAAATTTGGTCTCTTGAAGGAGCAAGAAACAAAATTCTGCATCAATATCAAGCACAAAAGCTGAATACAGGACATTGGCTAGTGTCGTAGCAGAGATCTCTTGGATTCAAAAACTGATTACATCATTTGGCTATAAGGTGCAGCCAATGTTCGAAAATTCGCCTCCCCGACCCCCTAGGAGCAATTTTTTTAAAAACGCCTAGGCGCTTGCTAGGCGGGGTCATTATGCGGCTTGCGTCTGGGCGCCTGCCTAGGTGCCGCCTTGTGACACGTTGAAAAAAGGCAGAAATGGGTCCCGTTGAGAGTTAAAAAAAGTCATCCCCCCCTTCCTTAAAAGGGAGAAAAAGTGTTTTTGGGGGTATTGCAAACCCCCAAAACCAAAAATGCGGCTTTTAGGTTGAGAAAAACTTCCCAAAACTACTCTTTTGAGATTTATCGAAAGATCGATAACTTTTTTATTTTTTCGATTTCTTCCCAAAAACAAGGCAATAGTTCGTGGGTGGATTTGGAGCTTCTAATAGTTGTTTTTGAGGACTTTTGGCGACCCAACAGACTAGGTTTGCACCGACATCGATTTGATTTTGCTATTTTTAAAGTATTGTCATATTTGAAAGAGGGGTTTGACTTGGTTTTGCTACAATATATTATTGTTGTGAATCATGTGTGTTTCATTTTACTTTTTTTCCTTTTACAATATATTTACATGTTTATAGTTACAAAGATTGATTTTCTTGTCATTAATTGAATTTTTTCTCATTTGGAAGATGAAATTGAGCATATATCGTATTCTTTTATGAATAGTTGATTCTCTTTTGTACAATGTGTCCTGTTTTGATATTCTATTATTTTTGTTTTACTTTATTTGATAAATAATTGATTATGTGATATCTTAATGAGTTAAGTCTTATGTGAAGGTGAAACGAAGATCTTATATACTCATTTAAGTCTCATTGTAATTTGTAAAGTAAAAGTAAATAACTTAATTCTTTAATCTTATGTATTTTACAGGTTTGTTGATTTGGTGATTAATTCTAATTCACATAGATTAATACTTGATCAATTATTATTCATTGAGATAATGACTTCTAGTGCATCAAGTAGGCCAACTAATCCAGGTTGGAAGTATGGAACGTGTCCAAATCCCTTTGACTTACAAGTTACAATATCTTTGAAACTTGAGACTTGTATCCGTAAATCTGTTATGTGATTGTACTATTACGCATTCGTCTATTTCACGAGGAGTTGGGGCTCTAAAATTCCCTAAAAACTATCTAAGGCTTAAAACCATGCCCTAGGAACTCCCCCGTTTTTTTTTGTTTGGGGGGAGGTGGGGGAGGGCGGGGTTCATTTTTGGTGAGGGCACCCTGCCTCTGGGTGGGCGCCTAGGCAGCAAGGCACCCAAGAAGCCTAGGCGCCGAATCCACATTTTTTAACACTGGGTGCAGCCCTCAACAATTCATTGTGATAGTCGGAGTGCACTAGCTATCCAGTTAATCCTATCTTCCACAATCACACTAAACACATTGACTTTGATTATCATTCTGTGCTAGAGAAGATAGAAAAGGAGGCAATTCAAGTAGACCATATTGGGGCCGAGAATCAAACTGCTAATATCATCACCTAAGACCTGACAAGTGAAAAGCATCATTTTCTAAAGGACAAATTGCACATGTTCAAACTTGATGCCCAATTTGAGGGTTTTTTTTTAAGTATATAGACTTAATGTATAATGTATAACTGTAGTCATTTTATATTTTATTTTGTGCTATGTTGTCATAATCATCATGGTCAGGGGCATAATTGTACAATTCAATTATATGTACATAATATACGAAGGCATGCGCTCCCCAAGTTAGATCAAGGGACATTTCACACACTGCTTTCTATTAATTCTCTCTCTCTTCTCTTCAAGCTTTATATCAAATATAAGTTATTTGTTATGGTGCTTAGGTTGCCTTGAAGAGAAGTTCAACTATTCCTATGGGTCCTTCCTTTGCAATAAACTATTCCTTAAAACTTATAGCTGGAAAGGGGGCAGTAGATATAAGTTTCTATGGTGGCTCCTTTATGATGCCAAATCCTCAGCATATATTTTGACCTCTGAAAACATGGACACCTTAGATATGATCCCTGATAACATCAAAAGATAAAGTCATGACTCCAAAGGCCTAATTCATGTATTGCAAGGCAAATAAAATTGTGGGCCACCTCCTCTTGAAAAGTTCCTTCATAAGCAGGAATTTTTTTTTTCTTAATAAAGCAGGAATTGTAAGCTTCCTTATCTTTGTTTGATATTCCTAGGATATGACAGAACCAATGAAGGATATCACAGGTCACTAATTTGACAAGTGGCTCCATCGCTCAAGAGAGTGCATTATTGGCAAGATAGTCCCCCTAGACATTTTTGAAGGAATTTGGGAAGAGAGGATAAAAACTGTACTTGACAATCCCTACCTAGATTTTTTTGGGACTTATGCAAAAAGTATCAGGGCTTTTGAGATGATGAGGGCCATAGGCTTAGGGAACCTTTAGGCTCCATAAAGGGATCTGATCAGAGAACAAAATATGGCTTCCATCCAGCCTCAAGTCAGCAGCCCAGCTTCCAGGCATTACACTCTTTACAAATTTGGTGGTGAAGCCTAAAGTACACCTTAACTTCCTATAGGAAATGCTACTACACACCAATACTAGACAAGTTAAGCAATTGAAGTTTTTAACACTTAAGAGATTGAAATTTGGTTTTGGGGTTATTTGGGTTTTCAGTTTTCTTTATGGTATTTGTGTCTTTTTCAATTGTAGAGAATTGAAGGGTAGAATTGGAAATTTAATTTTAAATCAATGAAGGGCTAGGATTTAATTGTGAGCGGGGTTTGTTAAGGAGCCAGTTAGGTTTGGGGTATATATTTCCTTCAATAAATATGTAAGTGTTGGACAAAAAAAATGAGAAAACAATAATTTGTTTTGTGTCATGAAAAATATTTTTTTGGGGTAGACTCCCTTATAGGCCTAGAGAGAGAGTGTAGTCTTCTATCCCTTTGTTCTTTTTTTTTAAAAAAATTGTTTCTGGTACAATTGATTTTCTTTCCCCCTTCTTACATTACAAAATCCACGCATAGAACCCAACAAGGAGAATACATTTTTAGACTTGATTACTAATTGAAAAATAACATAACACTTATCTACATATAACTAATAAAGAACAAGGCAGCTGAAATGCCTTAACTCATGTACAAGTCTTCTAGACCTTGAAACAAAGAATGTTCCCTCGCCTATTGACTTACACCCTGCAAAGAAAACTACCAAACCCATCGCTTTCAATATTGCCAGTACAAAGGGAAAAACTAGCATTTAATTCATGTAGTTTAGAGCATAAACTGAGACAAATCAATTCCAAGAAACCCAAATCCAAGTAATCTTGTAATATATAGCTAGAGAGTGTGATGCTGAGAAATTTCAAAGAAACCCAAATAGCATTAATCCAAATAGTATTTCTTGAAACTTCAAATCAAGAAGTAGAGAAAGAAATTTCGAGAACAGCCAATACAAATTGTCATGTCCAATTAATTAGTAGTACCATATTATCTAAATTCAAGTTATATGGACAATGATAAATACCCCTTGCATTATTCCTTGCAGATTCTGAGGAATCGGGTTGATTGTCAATTTCCATCATATGCTCACGAGCCCTCGAAATGAACATTCTCATGTTTTCCTTTTCAGATTGCTTACTAACTAAGCACTCAGTTTCCTCAAAAAGCCTTAAACCAGCAACCCAGAAGCCAGGAGCTGTGTATCTTGTTTGAAGAATGGTGCCAACCCTGCAAACCACTGAATATATCTGCAAATAATCCAAACATGCCTCATTTCCATCACTACAAAAGATTGATCTATGTTCAACAATAGGAAAAATAATACAGTACAAGTAAAACTAGCAAATAGAGTGAAGTCACAGGATGGAGCATACGATTGACTGAGTCCTTATGTCTCTTTAAAAATTCAAATGCATAAGAAGATTTGAGTCAGGGGTTTTGGAATGATAATCTTCAAACAACAAACCCAGTTTAATGCATATGAAATTTAATCAAACTCCAAGTATAAAAATCAGAGCACTTGTTTATAATTGACCTAGTGTGATCAGTGCAATAGGACAATTGTATACAACTTTTAACATTTTTCTTTTTGGCTAGGTCTAAGCCTTTCAGATTCCTTAATTTTATCACATAGAACTCCCCTCTGCATATACAGTCTAGCAAACAACTACTTTATAGAAACTGTCAGGAAATAAAATTATTGTATATGTTCACTGAATCCTCCCAAATTCCATAAAAGAAAAATAAATGAAGATCCAAATTCTTTTCTTTTGAGGGCAACCAAGACATGCTAATAGAAATCCAAGAACAAGTTCATGAACTGTCCCGATTTGTGTTGATGGAATCCTCTTAAATCCCATAAAGAAAAAGGAACTCCAAATAAATATTTTAAATTTTTTTCTTTCTGAAAGCAACCAACACCTGCTCATAGAAACCCAAGAACAAGTTCATCAACTCTGCTGATTCCTCATTGCAAAAAACTAAAAATCAAAAACACAAAGGAAGAAAAAAACGCAAACCCAGATAAAATTTCAATGTGGGTGATCAAACAGAAATTATATGAATAATTAGAATCTCGCATATGCCTGTGACTTCCAAATCCTACCAACCTCAACAAAAAACCCCCCATAATAAACAAACAATGATAACATAAATCCTAATTCTCTTATCTTAAAATCCCACCAAAAATCCCAACTAAAAATATATAAATGTACATACGAAAGAAGCGCATAAAAATGAAAATACATGCCACCCATATTCAGAAATAATTTGAAACATGCATAGCTAAATCATAAAAAAATAAAATAAACATGAAAATGATTTGAGATAAGGGACCAGTTTTCCACACAAGAGAGAAGAGGGAGAGCGAAACCTTTTCCTTGAGAGGAGGAGAAGCAACTGGGTATGTGTCATGAAGAAGGACCTGTATGGAAGTAACTGCATCTTCAAAGGAGTTTTTCTTTCCAAGCTTCTTCTGCAAATCGTCCAATGTCACTGCTAATTCTTCTTCAGAAGAACCCATTATTGCTTTCAGGCCAACAAAAAGTATCTTCAGACTTAAATATTAGAGTTATTTAGAGAGAGAGAGAGAGAGAGAGAGAGAGAGGGGGCATCACACTTAGAAAAGGAAGAAGGGCTGTGCGGTATTTATTAAGCATTGAACCCCGCAAATGACTTGAACAAGGGGCATTCCCCTATCGCCATCTGCAAAACGTGGCATGTTTTACCATGCAAGCTCTCCCTTACCCTTTTTAAATTTAATTACCAAAAGAGCTTGACTCTCAATTGGCGACGTTTGTAAAAGGTGTGAACCTTAAACAATTAAGGTAAGGTCGACCTCAAAATCTCGTTGGAAGATGTATTTTTCACGTGGAAATAATGGCCTAATAACCTATTTTGATTATTTTGAAAGTTTTAAAAATAGTGTAAATCTTACAAATCTATAAATATATAAAATCTTAAAAATAGATGGTCTAAATAATGTGTTATGATGTGTATTATTTTTAGTATTTAAATTCATTTTTTCTTTCATATATATACATAACAAGGTCAAGATGTTCAATTGAGTGACGAAATAACATCTTTCGATAGGTTTTTGAGGTGTACTTTACTTCTACAATATAAGGTTGGCACCTTATATAAATTTTTTCTTATTTATAAATATATTATCCATCTCTCTCATTGATTTATAAATAAAGTTTATGTTGGGGTGCTCGTACTATAAGTAATTTATCATTTTACTCAATAAATTTTAGACACTTGTATATATTTTTTATACATTGAGCATTTATTTAATAAAAGTACTTTTAGTCATTAAAATGGTGTGACATCATCCACATAGAACAACTTAATAGCATTTAATGCTTAATGTAGGTGACGTCACATCCCATATAAATTACTTTACATCTCTCTTCATGGCCAAATACATCTTTACTAAAAAAAAAAGGCTTCATGTACTAAACAAAAGTATATCAAAATTTAAATTTTGTTGAATATAATGATATATTAAATGTAACTGCCTTAACAAATAAAACAAAGATAATCTCTCTTTCATTTGTTGAATTCAAAGAGAAAAGGAAGTAGCACTTTTCAGTAATTTTATTTTCGAATAAACCCTCAATTGTAAGGGAAGACTCGCTCTACGTTAAAAAGAAGTATGCTTAACATTTTTTCTTTTCACCTTATCGATTGTTTGAATTATTGATTTTTTTTTTTTGTTATGACTTGCCATCTTATCTCTGTAAAAATTGAGATTGTATAAAATAAGACCATTTATATTTATTACAAGGATGTCACAATAACTCATATTTATTAGATGTCAAATTGTATTGCTTGGGCTAGAAGTCCATTTTTTTTTTGAACTTTGAGCATTTCCAATGACACTTTTACAACCACCTAATTTGAAACCCAATAGACAAGAGTAATGTTGCATAAGAATTCATTACATGTTGCAAAGTTTCTTTGTAATATGCGAATTGATTCTTAAAGGACAAGTTTGATATTTGGAAGCGACAATTGTGTAAACTATCACTTCCTAATTTTGTAGCACTTCCCCATTTAATAACCGGGACTACACCACATTTTTTTATGGTAATGGTATTTAGCATCACCAAAAAAAAAAATACAAAATTGGAAGACAGCTCCCACAGCTATATCTTTCAAGATTCAAACCCATCATTAAAACTAGGGTGCGGTTCGTATAGAACCGACGCTCTAAACAATCAAAATAGAGCTCACCCTCAAATGGTGTCGAGAAGTGTGGTTTCAATACTGGAAAATCTTTGTCATTGCATTAAATTATATTTTCATCTCTAATTATAAAATTTAAAGCTTCAAAAATAGCATAGATCGTGCAGATCTATGAAAACTTGAAAATTTTGAAAATTAACGATCCAAAAATGCATTACAAGATATGTTATTTCCAAAACTTAAAATCTATTTTTTTTCTCATGTTCATACATCTTGATATTGACATAATCAATTTGATGATATTTGGGCATCAAAACAACCACTTCTAATGAAATTTTAGATATACGCTCTAATTTTACTGTTTAGAGCCTCAACTCCACATAAACTATTTCCAAGAAGTTGAATCTAACATATTCAAAATAGCTTTTCTTGTTTGTCAGATTACTTTTTCTCTCAATTAGGAAGGCTCGTGTTGACTCAAAGTTTTAGTATAAAAAACATACCACTTGCTTTTTATATAAGATTATCATAATTATTATTAACCATTAGATATAAATCAAATAGTTAGGGATATATCATTGACTGGGCTAAAAGTCCAAGGTAAAATTTCTCTAATATCATAACACACTTCAATCTATTAGATTCCACATTCAATAGCTAAAAATGATTGTATAACTCTTTGTAAAAAAAAAAAAGAAAAAAAATTCTCACCATAAAATCCTTTTAATATAACCGGTCTGGTGAACAAATTGGCGACGGTTCTTGTGCACTAAAAGTGGAGAGTGCCAATTGAAACAGTTGAGTTAGATTTTAAAAATAACTTTTTTAAAAAATAATAATTTAAAATATAAATATATTTTTTATATCATTAAGATGAGCTTGCCAATCAAAACCAATCGATCCGACTAATCAAAACTTATCATTGGTTCTAAGCACAACCAAATCTGTTTTTTATTTCAAACTAGATAGGACAAGGCACCAATCAGCATTTGACATATCCGATCTTGATAACTATAATCCACAGCACATACTCCCATGCTACAATTTCGTGTGCCCAAATTTGGTGCTCAATGTCAGTTTTAGAAAGAGCTAAAAATAAAATAGTGTTTATTAGGCATGATATGAAATGACAATTGGGGCTTTCTCATCCGTCCATTCAAATCGAAAAGCTCAAATCCAAAAGACAGGTAAAATATATAGGGGTGGGGACGTAGAGTAAAGTTTCCAAGAAACATTATCCAAAATCACCATAATTTCTTCTAATTTTCAAATACTTCCTGTACTTGCACCTTCTCAGTTTTTGGGTACAATTCTCATTTATTTATAATTTACTTTAAAGGAATCAAATACACCCATAAATACCTTCTCGACATAATAAACTCAAAACTCTAAACAACTTGATTAACTCAAAGCATGACCCATCTGTGTTCCTACCAAGACTCAACCTCTCTCTCTACACAAGGCACATAAATAGAGAAACAATAAATAGACACTTCAACAGCTTTGGGTTGGTTATGCACCATGAAGAAGCATCAAATTTCCTCTTGCTTGATCACAGCCTATGACCATCTCTCTGCATACGACGACTCAAAAGCTCTCTCTCTCTCTCTCTCTCTCTCTCTACAGAAGACAAATCTAAAGAGGAAACAATAAATAGAAACTATCACATCTGGGTTGGTTATATACGCTGAAGAGGCTTCTGCTTCTCTTGTTGCTTGATCACAGCCCCATTTGGAAGCTCCTTCCTTTCTCTCTCTAGTATGTTCTCAACTATCAGATTATCACTTCCAGGAGAGAGCGGCTGGATTCCAGCCATGGAATATTTGTTTTCAGGTGACTGTTTACCTGAGTTTGAGATGGCAGAAGCCAAAGCAATAGGCATTAGACAGAGGCCTTTGTTCTGCAAATATTGCATGGCTGAGGTCATGTTGCACTCCATGAGCTTCATGACTTCTTGCTCAAATGCGATGTTATCCTGAGACTCGGAGAGATCTGGGGCCTGCCCAGCTGATGTCGACAACAAGAGATTGCTCGAGCCCTGTCAAACATACAAGACATACAAGATGTGAGCTCTTTCTCTCTCTCTCTCCTGTGACAGACAAGGAGACCACTCGAACCTATTAACCATGGCAAGAACCAGTATGCCTGCTCTCCCTCTCTCTCTCTGCATGGAAACCAAATGCGCACCTCAGTTTCTGTTATAAGGGGAACAACAGCTCCAGCTGCACCAAGCCTGCTCATGCTTAAAACCTGCATGAGCAAAAAACACACAAAAAAAAGAGAAGTCAAATCTAGGCCACCAAAAGTTGGGAAGAAACAAAAATATTGAGAGAGAGAGAGAGAGAGAGAGAGAGTCACCACCTTGACTTGCAATTGAAGGAATTTCACATAATCAATAATCTCATCAAGCATTGATGCCTTATCTGTCTGCACAAAGAAATTGGAAAGTTTAGTTTCACATGAAGAAAGAATTTAGATTCATGGGCTCACTTCTCCTGCCCCACTTACTCTGTGCAAGCAATGACAATACATCCACGTTGCTTTCAATCCAATGGCATTTAAAGATATTTCTCTTAATAAGGTATATGATATTGTTCTCCTAAAGTGATTATTCAGTCAATGACATTCATTTTCACATCTCAAGTAAAATGAATTATGGTAAGTAGAATCTCTCTACATGACTAACTTTATGGTAGGTAGAATGAATCCTTCTTCCCTTTGAGAGGTTTCATAAATGATACTTGGCAATTTCCATGGGCATTTCTTTTTAGTAGAATGTGAGTTATTAGCATGCAATCTTAACTACGTGCATTTACTCTGTCATATTTCCAATTGTCTAGCCAAACCCAAGAGGTTCCAGGAACTAACGACTGATGGTTCACTCTTACAAATCACAGACAAGAGCAAGTACCTTATTGGAGTTTGGAACAAGCTCTTGCAAATTCTTCATCCTTTCAGCAATTTTTTCTCTCCGAAGCTGCAATTATTCGAGAAATAATCAAAGGAATATCAAAATGCCAGAAATCAAAAAGCAGGTTCTAGAAACAAACCCAGACAGAAATGACAACATCAATTTTTTTCTACTTCTGTCCCTCTGAATTCAACAACCAACTTTTATGCTTCATAGATTATTACACAGCAATACTTGGAAGTTCCTTTTTTTTTTTGGGATAAATTATCTGGTAGAACCAGGTGGCTTAACCACTATTAAGACCAGTCCAACACCATGTGGATGAACAGCATTGGAGAGAAAAGTGGGACCTACCACTTGGGTCAGGTCATTTCTTTGGTGGGCCCAACTCTCCGACACCATACATCCATCAACTGGCAAATCTATACCATATTTGAGGGAAAAACAGTTTCACTTGACTACTGTTTTATAAATGAATTGCACTAGATAATGAACATCCATATTATACCAAGTGATTTTCCTCATAAACTATAACAATGAAATACTAACCCGCTCGGCAATACTGTGTGGATCAGTGGCCTGGCCTCGACGTGCTCTAACACGTGGCCTAACACCTCCATTACAGCCACCCCCAGTAGCAGCCACCGGATGTAACTGAGAAATGGATTGGTTTCCACCATGCTTCCGAGAATTTGGATCATTAGATTTCAGCAACTGTCCATAGAGGACCAAGAATAGAAAGGCACCAGACAACAATAATCCAAGGTACTAGGACTCGACTTGCCAGGGTACTTCCCATTGGCCAAGGCGAGTTACTCGGGTGAGTCTGATTAACTCGCCTGAGTTCAGCCCTCATTCAACAATAAATAAATAAAAAGAAAAACAAAAAAGTACTTTATATAAAATAAAAATAAAAATAAAAACAAAAAATACATTATATATTGTATATAGATATATATGTGGCATACTTTTTTTTATACATATATATAACGTTATTATATATAACCAAATGGAACTTTGGTTAGATGTTGTGGGCTCTTTACCAGAGGTTTGAGGAATGAACTACCCCATGACAACTTTTTTGAACCCCTTAAAAAATATATATATAGAAAAAAAGACATGCATTTAAAAGGATAGGGTGGTGTGGTGGTGTTTATTTTAAAAGATAGGGTGGTATGGTGGAGTTTGACGGGGTTCGAAAACATGAGGCCCATAAACCGTAAACAGTAGCCAAGAAGACATTAGAAGTTATTCGAATTAAACTGAACATAATATTATGGATAATATAACATAAGGGTGTACACCTTACTCGGTCACACTCACAGGGCAAGTCCAAGTAACTCAACCGAGTCTGATTTGACTCATGTGAGTCACAGAAAATTGCTATAATCAAATTCTGTCACGACCCCGCTCCCTGCCGTCTCCACCGGACCCACAGAGGCCAGGTCCGGGCCCGCCGGAGGACTGTAGGGCGTGGGGCCACGACCAATTCACCAGGGAAAAGCATAGTCTATTGGGGCCATCACCTTCACCCACTAATTTGGGACATTTCATTCGAATGTGATAACCCAAATCGACTATGATTTCAATAGTCCATTAGGCTATAATATGTGTTTCCCCAAAAACAGTTTCTTACTTGATAAGGAATGTATGAAGTAGCTGATTCATACCTGCTGATGAGTTGGCAACCCACCAGTTCTAGGTGATATTATTTGTGGTCCAGTGGCAAAAGAAGGCAAATGAGAGTTGCAAGGTTCATCTTGCTCCTGCATCACGTTGATGTTGCGAATGTCAGATATAGTTAGGTGCTCTAAATGTAGCAGATACAACAAAAAGGAAAGGAAAATATACTTTAGCCAAAGAGATTATGGAGAATCATAGTCCATTGATCATAACCATGTGATGAAATGTAAGACAGTGATGGAGAGAGAGTCGAGACCCAGCATTTGAGCCATGTTCTGTTCTGGTCAGTCCACACACTCCCCATTTGTACATCAGTTCATTGGACAGTGATGAAAATGGACTATGTTTTCCGGTGTTCCATTGAATAATAGGCATTTTCCAAAAGCAACTTCCAAGTGTGGTCTTATCAGGGCCATACATTTACAGACGTAGCAGGTATGTTCTCCAGAAGTGGCAGTTTATCAACCCCCAGATATCCCTTACCCAAAAGATTGGCATCACCTTCCATATAATCATTGCGCAATCCAAATCCTTCCAGTTTCCCCTGCCCCATAATTGGAGCCAGAGGAACACCACCATATGATGGGCGCAAAAGTGCGCCAGCTGAATTTATGGGAAGTGAATCTCCAATGGACTGTTGAAACCCAACAGTCTCATTCCCCTTAGTTCCACCTGAACCATGTTCAATCAACCCACCAACAACTCCATTTGAACCTCCGACTCCAGGAAGATATTGGGCTGAACTACAAGTTGGAGTAACCGACCCAGATGCATTGAGTTGGTGGCCTAAGGACCCACTTGTTGCATTACTCTCAAGAGCCTGCTGCAAAGGAAAAGTTCTGTCAGAAGCCTCTTTATTGTGTTCAGATTGAGCTGAACCAAGATCTTGAGCTTCTCTAGTTGGTTGGTTTTGCACGGGAAACAGCCCCTTATTGAGACCATAGTTTGGATTTTCAGTAGTACCTTCATGAGCATGTCTTTGATTGCCTAGATTCTCAATTATAAGGCTTGGGTTAACCACTGTTGTGGTTGGGTTTTTTGGGCCATCTACATACAAGCCCACAGGGTCAGCAAGTAGGCCATTTGTCTGGCCTGCAGCACCATTCCAGGATGATCTAGTTGTTGAACTCAAGTCTGACCATGATGAAGATGACAAGAATTGATCAAGAAAGTCATCCATCATAAGAATTTGGTGGATTAAATCACTTCACTTTGTGTATCAAAGTATGAAAAACCTCTAAATTGAAACGAAATATAAAGGTTACATGTAACTTTTTTTAGTAAGATATAGGTCACATCTGATAAGATTATCATGAAGCAAAACAAAGACATCCAGCAAACTGTGCGTGTCTTCCCTCCCTTCGAGAAGAATTCTGCATGTGAAAATTCATTCTGGAGCATGGATAATCATCACACTTTCTATACAAATCCAATATGATAACCCCTCATTTTGAGTGAATTCCCAGGCAAATGACTCAAGCTCCTTTCCTGGTTTTGTAGGCACCTAGCATGGGACAAAAGCCATTGTTAGACTAAGATAGCAACCTGTTTGGAAGTAAATGAAGTATAGAACAAATAGCTTATAAGAAAAAACTTAATAATGATAACTTTCCAGAATAATATCTAACCTCCCACAATTTTGAGAGTTAGGACCAACATAAAAATGCTAAGTTTCTCAAAAATCTCCTTTGTTCTCAAATTGGCATGGAATAAATATGCCAAGACACTTCATCTCCTTTTTTTTGGAGGGGGGGATAAACTGTATGAGTTCCACTCTTGATGTGCTAATAAAAGTAAGAACCAATTAGTAGCCATCTGTGGATGACGTTCAGGGGAAAAACACAAATTACAATCATTCTTGATTCACTTAAACAATCAAATTTCTGTAAGTAAAGCTCATTTGAACCACTATCTGATCTCATACACTGCATCCAAATTATAAATCAGATGGATTGGCACACGTTCAGAGGAAATTGTAGATTGCCCCACAATAATGTTAAAACTACTTTTGGCGTAGTTCACTATCGAAGAAAAGTGCTACCTCCAGAACACAGATATATGCCAAGTATTTTATATGCAGCATGCAACCTGTAAAAATACAAAGACTTCTAATACAAAATCTCATATTGATTATTTATTTCAGCTCATGTATTGTGGCCCCTAAAGATAAAATTGTAGTGGGGCCCTTTCAAAACATTCAAATGAATGTCCAAGTGATGACTAATGATATCCATTTGACACTACATATAAGGATTCAGTGTGTCTATGGACAACAAAGATAGGCGCGTAGGAACTTAGGTAGATCAAGGGGGAAGGAAAAATGAGCTCAACTTTGATGTACCAAGAAAAGCACCAACCCCATAAATATGTTTTTCGATAGATTGGATATTTGCTTCCTCTATAGTGTCTTTCTCAATCATAGCTAGATAGAGTATGCATCAAATAGCAAGAATGTTGCAAACAACTGTTCACAAATAAATGAAAAAGTAGGACCAAATTGCGGGAGACCCCACACAACAATGAACAACCAAGAACACTGGATCAAACTAACTTTTCACTTCCACATTCGCCACACAAAAGATAAAAGGAATAGAGACATCTATCATTCAGAACATCTTGAAACCCTCCTCTAAAATATTTCCATATCTTCTAGGGAATAGAAAACATTAGAGGAGCTCACCTAACACAGTCCATGACTAGAGAGCTAGTAAAAGGATTTCATGGCCCTTAGACCAGACAATAAAGTGCAAGCTTCAGCAGCAAAAGGGTCAATCCAACCCAGATATCCAAAGAAAGCGTCACAAGGCTGTCAATCAAAACAAAGAAGTTTCACAAAGCTCCTTTAACCGATCCTTAATGTTTCCACTCACACTTAAGGGACCCAAAATTGGCATTTACAATCAAAGCTAAGGTTTTAGGGCAACAAAGGAAGGATTAGAGCCCAATAAAACAATCTAAGGCTTTATGGCAGTAATATGAGGGGCTCATGTGCTGAATGTGACTGCTCTATTAGGAGCACACATTCCCAAGCGCACATGCTATATTCAGATGCTTGAAAGCAACTCAAGTTATCCAACATTTTTAAGCTCCACAATGCCACTCTTCAGTTGCTTTAATAACCAGAATCAAACACACTATTGGCCCTCTAATTCGATGGCCTGGGTCAAGAAACTTAAATTATGCTTGCTTGTTTGTACGAGCTTCACCTCAGTGTGTGTGAGTGTGTGCAAGAACCGAACCAGCCTAAGAGTACCAGGAAACTGCTTCACCAATAGGTAGCAAAGCCAAAGTTCCAAACACCTAGTGCCCAATCCCCAATTCCCATGGAATTATCAACAAACGGAACTTTGAATTGCCCCCAGTATCCTTGCAAGCTCCTCTTTTTCTTAAGAAAACCTCTTATTGGTTCGTAAGTGTTTTAATTTGACATGCACTTTCCAGTTAGCATGCTCATGCACCTTTTCATAGGTCTTGAATACACTTAGTAGTTTCACTAATTTCTACTGTTGTAGGGCATTGCTATACCGAAATCTCAGAAATCACATTACACACTTTATCAGAGATAAGCATTTCGCAGGAAGAAGTCTCTCACTAAGCTGTTGTAGCCCAAAATCAACCCTGATTCCCTCTATCACTAAGCCCAATAAATCATTAAAAATACCCAAAGAAAGGAAGGTCTTAAACTAGAACTGTTTGAGCATGCTAAAGTGTCTAAGATCACGTAAACAGAGAACCAGAACTTTGCATCACTCTAATCATGTATCATCATCACCTAACCCTAACACCAATCACCATCTCAATTCACCTCTTAATTCTCACTATTAGAACTACAAATCCCTAAAAAATCTGCTTTATATGCACAGATCAACACTTCATCCACCATTTTTTCCCACAAATAAGTAAGACAATTTATCCCTAAAGCGCACGAACACCATACGAAACTCACCACACAAACTCGAATTGGACCATGAAACTAACCCTAAATCGCAGTGAAACATGACATGCACAAAACCCTTACAGAAAACCTAGAAACGATCAAATGCAACCAAACAAGGGCCACACACTAGAGATAAGAACACCATTAAAACAAGAATTTTTGAACAGTCCAATAATGAATATTTCATAAAAACAAGACGAAATGGTATTAGAGAAAATAAATAAATAAAATGGCCATACCTAAACCAGTGAGCATCAGCTGAAGGAGAAACTTCAACGAAAATGTTGAAAAAAATCAGTTAACTCGTCATAAAAGGGGTATTTATTATTTGTAATAATTCTTTTTTACTGCGAATATTTTTTTACGCCTTTCCACGTGTAGCTTTGTTATTGGTTGGCCGGGTCAATTTCTGCCCTTCAGGTTTTTAACGTTTTATTTCGGTTTGGCATTAATCTGACAAAAGGGGTAATTTCGACATTTCGTTTTCTAAAAAATTCATCAAAATACGCCTAAAAGATGAATTATTTAATATTTTATTACATCTAATTTAATTCTAAAATTCACAAAAAATATATGATAAGGAGTTGGAATAGTTAAAAATAATAAAATATTAAAAATTGATAAAAAAAAAGGTGAAAATAAGCATTAGGCTTTATGAGAAGGATAAGTGTATAAGGAGACTCTTTCCTTTGTGTATATGGTAACCACAATTAATATTGATTGTTGGATGTAAATTATATGGCTACTTTTTTATTCCATTAACTAAGCTTAAAGTTCAAAAGAATTTTTCTTTCAACACAAGCTATCAAAATATCATATGTAATGGTTTATAAATGGTAATTTTTTAAAAAATGGATGGGTAACTCGGATTGGATATCCCAAAAATTGCTCTGGACTGGTGAATCGGAGGTCTGGATTGATGTTTTATTGTGTAGAAAAATGGTGAATGGGCTAAAAAAGTAGTGAATTGGCCAAAACTTGATCTAGATCGGTGAATCAATGATTGGGATAGTATTTTACTATGCGGATAAAATAGTAAACTGGCAAAAAAAAACATATAGTGAACCGGCCAAAAATCAGTCTGGATTGATGAAACGGTAGTTCGGATGACCATTCTACTATATAAAACAAGAAAATTTATCAAAATATACCTAACTTATAAACCCTTTAATATTAATATTCGCATTTTCAAGTATTCTAAAGGTGACCTTGCATATTTTGGATTGAGTTTTTGAAATAAAATGAGAAGAAATAGATAAAATGTTTTGTTCTTGTTTTTCTGACAAAGGTTACATAGGAATGGAACTTGAGGCGTAGTGCTATGAAAACTCAATTACTACTCTCTTAACCCAAGCCCCATTATTAAAATAAATAAAATGTTAATACATTATATATAATGAGACCATTTACCTTTGATACAACATGGTCACTAGTCCTTATAACCATTTGATGTGAAATTTGATAGCTTGGATATGTTACGAAGTTCGAAAACATTTCTTTTGAAGTTTGACCTTTGTCAATGGAATAATTACATCCACCCAATTTCACATTCAATGGTCAAGATTAATATGACCACCTTATATCAAAGTTAAATGGTCTCATCCTATACTTTTTCAAATGTTAATATGTTTTATTTTGTAATTACGTCTTGGTGATAAATTTTTCCTTTCAAAATGTAACATATTTACCTCTATAATTTTAGGACTTTCCACCCTGATTAATTACTTTTTCCAATACCTATTCAACCGTTCATTAATGTTGAGATGCGTGTAACCCCTCTTTTTTTATGCATACGTAACTCTCTAAAATACTACTACAGTGCGTTAAACAACTGTTACGTAGCGTTAAGCTCTTAACCACCCATTATTAGCAAATTGTATATTAATTGATCCCACACAATAATACCTAATTGTTTGAATGATTGCATTCATTTAAAGACACGGTTTCTATAATATTATAGAAATGCAAGCTTGGCAATATATATATATATATATATATATAGTAGTA
>NW_006495086.1:1633389-1647033 GCF_000471905.2 Amborella trichopoda | reverse complement strand
CTCTCTCATATCTGTGTATATGTGCCCCTCGAGGGGTTAGTGGTGTAGGTATTTGAAGATCAAATCAGATGAACAACAAATAAATTTTTTATCCCCCGAGTTAAGGGACTTACGGGCTTGGCACTCTGTCGCGCCCGACCAACTCTAGTGTTGACTATTGTGGATACATCCGAAACAGTGGGGGTAGTCATCTTATGTTAGTGTTATATGTAAATGACATTATCATTACAGATAGTGTTCCTAAGGTTATTAAAGATACTAAAGAGTAGTTATCTTCACAATTTGCAATGAAAGATTTAGGAGAACTAGAGCAGGTTCTTGGCATGCAAATTACAAGATATAAGAAGAGAATATTACTCTACTTAAACAAAGAATTATATACTATAAAGATATTAAAAAAGTTTAGAATGGATAAATCTTAACCAATGGGAACCCCATATGAGAAAGGGTGTAAATTCTCCAAGGACATATGTCCTAAGACTGATAAGGAAAATAGATTATGGAAAAGATCTCTTATGCACAAGCAGTAGGATCGTTAAACTATTTGATGAACTGCACACGCCCTAACATAGCATATGCAGTGGAGGTTGCTAGCCGTTATATGACATAGAACATTGGAAACTTGTAAAGAGAATATTTAGATATCTCGAAAAGACCACCAATTATAGCTTATGTTATGGAAATAGTAAATTAGAATTGCAAGGCTACAATGATGCTAACTGCGCTGGTAGAGAGGATGAATTCAGATCTACATCTGGATGGCTTTTCACTTATGGAGGAGCATGTATATCATGGAGCAATCATGTACAAAAGAGTATGTCATAATCAACAATGGCGGCAGAGTATGTAGCCTTTTATGAAGCGGTAAATGAAGCAATATATTTAATAAAATTGCTCAGTGAGATACCATTGGCTACATTTGAGATCACTCCAACAGTTTTTCATTGCGACAACTAAGCTGTCATAGCTATTTCTAAATATCCTATTTACCACAATACAACAAAACACATTGATAGAAAGTATCATTCCGTGAGAGAGTATATAGGATGAAATGATATAGAAGTAATGTATCTCCATACAGATTTCATGTTAGCTGACTCGTTGACTAAACGTGTTAGTATAAACACACATGAAAGGTGTGTAAGGGGTATGGGGTTGAGATCCACATGTTTCTTGTTATACGCATGTGATGAGCCTTAGTGGTGCATCTATTGAGCGTGTGAAATGCTATGTGCTTACCCTTTGCCTATGTGGCATATCCACCTTTGTGGTGATGATGTCTGTGTGACATACTTGCCTCTGTGGCGATGACGCACGTGTGGCATATTCGCCTTTGTGGTGATGATATTTGTATGACATGTGTAAACGCCCTGCGATGGTGGTTAGGTTATGTCTTCAGACATTTAATGGTTCGTATGTGGCGAAATCCCTCGGAGGGATAAATGTTACGAACCACCGCCAGCTAGCAATCTTTTGACTCCGTTTATTGCATTGTGAGAGTAGACTAGACAATTATACTTATCATGATTTATTGAGCATGACCTCCAGCTAGTAGTCTTTTGACTCTGTATTTCTGTGTTGTGATGGCTAGCTTGGATATCTGGACAGTTGAACATGAACTCCGATTAGTAGTTTTTTGACTATGTGATCCGCATTGTGATGGTCAAACTGGACAGTTGTATTTGGCATGACTCATTGAGTATGACATCCAGTTGGTATGTCTTGTAGACACCGTTTCCACTTTGCGATGGCTAGTTTTGACAGTTTGAGGATCCTTATGGAATCATGTCATGATTCGTTGTATTGATGGTTATTCACCTTTTCAGGTAACAGAGATTCCTTTGGTGATGTATGTATCATGGTGTAAGTATCTAATGCTTTTCGGAGGACACTAGTGAGGGAGAGTCCACTAATCTAAAAGCATGTAAGTGAAGTTCATGATATGGTTGATGATCATGCAATACGTCACGACAATTGATGAGCGTAGGAATGTGTGTAGTTGATGCCATTGAGTGGATGGATCATATGTGTGGATGGATTTATTGTTTGCGGATGTACAACTCAAGCAACTTTTATATAGCTACTAAAGTTTGTATGATGGTTTTATAAATATTTTGAAACAAGTGGGGGAATGTTAGAGAAAATTGTGTTTCTAAATATTTACAAAATAAATGCCCAAATTTTGATTTATTTATTTTCTTTTCTTCCCTATTTAAAATGTATTTTAAAATATATTAGTGCTTTATGTAGAGAATAAGAAAGACCCATGTGAAGATAGGGACAAGTGGCCACTGAGAGGCAACATTTGTTATTTCTTTCTCTACATGTGTTTCTATTTTGTTCTCTTTTGTAGCTATATTTATGAAAATGGTTTTGGGAGACTGGGGTATCAAGTACGAGCTATCTTTCTTTTCTTAAACTTCTTTCTCTTTTATGCTTCCTTGTAAGGTGGGTGTAAGGGACGTGCCTCTCATCTCTATGAGAGCCTTCCGGTGTCACATGATCAATTTCAGCATCATGTTACATCCGCAAAAGCTTTCGCTCTTTAAATTATTTGCTAACAACTGTTTTGCAAGAAACATATATTCTATTTTGTATTATTTATTGCTGGAAAACTCATTTTCAACTACTTTCTCTATCTAGAAAGTTACCAAACCGTGCTTGCAAATTTATACGAATTTGGTGAGTTTGTTTCAACTTTTGTGTTCATATTTTACATTTAAAAATAGTAATTGAAGGTTAAGAAAGATTATATGAACAAGGGAAAAGTATTGGGTATCATCTTATTATTGGAATGATTTATGATAGGTTTTTTATGAGTACATGCTTACTGGAAATTCTATTGGGTTTGCTTACAAGAGTTTATCAATAATTGCAATTGATCTTTGGTTGAGATTCTTTAGTGGATAACAAAGTTACTGATATTTATACATCCTCTTAAGTTCCAAAGAATTTACAGCAACTTTTTGTGGGTATTTTGATAAGAGTTGCATACCATATGTTTATGGATATTTCTGATTGAGTTCAAAACTCAATTTACTTGTTGATATAGCTCTATTTACTTATGAAAATCTTAAATATCCACTGTATTTGGGCCAACAATTGATATCAGAGCTTGGTCGGATCCAGATTGAATCCACTTGTACCCAAATCCAATCTGAATTATCATTCAAATCCAAAATTTGGATTTGGGTCCCACCTGTTGGATCCAAATCTTAAATCCATGCCTGGATCCAGATAGGGTCTAGAATCTGAGTTTCAGATCCAAAATGGAAAAAATTTTAGCCCTATTTCCTACTTTTGGTAGACTTACCATAATTTGGGGGGAGAATCCAATACTTTCTATTTTTGGATAGAAGTTCTTAAAAAACTCTGTTTAATTTAGCATAGCAAAACGTTTTTTTTTTTTTTGGTAAAAGTAACAAAATTTATTAAAATCAGTTGTTTACACCAAATAATAACCAAACAAAAGCTCAACTATCTTAAGTTCTTAACCCATGACAATTGAAAATTAAGCAAAATAGCCTCCTTGCTTCACCGGGTCATCAGCTTGCTAGTTAGCTTCCCCATAGACATGAATAAAGGAAATATTAAGAGAAGAGCTCTTGTTTCTGCTGCCATATCTATGGGATTCACTGTTCATTTTTAAAAACATCTTACAGTGTTTTGTGAATTACCTTCTACAATGATTGAATTGCGCGACTGTAACTCTTTAAACAACTTCAAACCCCACGGTATAACTAAGATTTCAACCTCTTTCATTGTTTTATTGCCACACGGACTTGAGAAAGTCATTAGCATTTTCCTTTGATATTTCTCAATAGCCGCCTACTCCTATCATCTCTACGTTGCCAAGGGAGTTACCATAAAAGTTAAGGTTAATAGGATGCGGAAGTTGTTCCCAATTATCACCCATTCTTCTTTTAAATCTACCCAACTTAACTATAATTGTTATACCCCAATATTCCTTATTTACACTCAACCTTATTTTTAATCATGTTCTCATTCATAAATTCTTCCATAAAAACTTTTTTATTTCTCTCCTTCAAGATAAATCTTCACACTTTTTTTTTTTTTGTTTGGTTTTTCAAATAGTTTAAGAGCTAGCTTTTTGAAGGTGGTAATGGGGTGGTGCTAGTGGGAATGGAAACCACAACGTGGTGATTATGGTGCAGGGGTCCTACCGCCATGACTTAAGCCTATTTCCCACTTTTGGTAAAAAAGAAAGATTAAGATGATTCGCTATTTTAGCATTATTTCTCAAAAGATTTATGAATATACCCATCCTTGGAAAAGCCCCCATCCAAATAGCAGGAGTGTATGGACAACTGAGGAATAAATGTTCCCATTTTCTTCGTCATTCTCAAATGGAACATAGACAACTAAGGAATAATGATCCCATTTTCTTCGTCATTCCCAAATGGCGTAATGATCCTTTCTCTTTTCCTCAATTGATCCACTGTCAACGATTTCCCCAAACTTGCAGTACATAAGAAAGCTTGCAAAATGAGGGTCACATTTTTTGTACTTGATTATGGTCACGAACAATCCAAATCTAATGGGTATACGATATAGTATAAAACATGGGCATCAAACCAGAGTAACAATTAATGCAGGGTGGGATTACCCTCAAAACAATGAGGAGTAACTTGAGGGGTTCTACTACGACAATCACCCAAGTAAACTTGATCTCCACCATCCATCATTTCCAACAAATGGTTGATGTCCCTTTAGAGTGTCTTTCCTTGGCTAGGATTTACAATAACACTCTTCTCCCATCCAACCACCCGCACCTCAAAAAAAAAAAAAAAGGGGCAAAAATGGAAGGGTGAGGTTTGTTAAGATATCAATCTTCAACACTCAAAAGTAAGGTGCACCTCAAAACAATGCTGAAAGATGCAGTTTGGTACCGAGGTCGAGATGATCAACTTGTGGCATTTCCAATATTGGAACAACCTTTTTCAATTGGTTTTTGATGTGTGCCGTACTCCAAAGGAATAGTTTTGAAACTGCATATAAACTTCCTCTGAAACGCAAAGATATAAGGGGTTATATACTTTAAGATTGTTTATTTTTAGTACAACAAGGTCACAATCATCTCTTGTTGTTGATGTGAAATCGTGTGGTTAGAGATATACAAAAAATTTCGAGAAAATATTTCCTAAACTTTGAGCTCGATTAATAGCATTACCCCCAAACGGTTTGATTTTCTATCTTGACCTTCTTGTGCCAAAAAGACATATGGTCTTGTGTTTCACTTTCTCATCAGCAAAAACACGCATACAAGCCAAGAAAGCTGAATCAAGTTCAGCTAGCCTTACTCTCTTTCTCCCCACAAAATATCAAAAGTACATATTGACCTACACCAAGAACAAATGTGAGCAAAGCACTCTAGGAAAAGCTTGATCTACGATAAATGTCCCTTAATAAAATTAAGACAATTTATCAAAAATCACCCCCCCTAATATTGATGATTTCACAAAAAACCTCTCCATTTTCATTTCAAGCTGCAGACAAACTTAAGCAATTGTGTACAATAAAATTAGGAGAAAAATCAATAAGAGATGAAATAACTAAATTGCAAGATGAAATGAAGAACAAAATAGAATATCAAATTTTACGTGGTTCACTTTGTAGGGCATCCACGAGCAATGTGGCAAGCAAATGTTCCACTATCAAAGATAAATTTACAATGTGAGATGCAATGCTAAATCAAGGGAGAAAATAAAAAATCCTTACCAAAACACCTTCTTGAACTCACCAGAAATGCATGATTTACCGTCGTGATTCTCTCTACTTGAGATGATTCAAGAACAAGAGCAATATAAAGTCACACGATCTCTCCACAAAGAGGGATAACAAGCACCTTCTTCTCCCCTTCCGCTTTCTCCCTTTTACCAGAAGGATAACATTTCTTGAGAGAAAAGAAATTATACAACTCACTTAATTTGGTGATAAAATACCCCAAAATATCTATATAAAACACATCTTGCCCTATAGGTGATTTTTTATCACCATTAACACCTAGCAATCCCCATAAACTAATCACTCCCAAGCCCTAAAACCAAGCAAACCCTAAAACTAGTTGCAGAAATTTAGCAGGTTCTTCATGACTCATAAATAGTATGCTGCGACTCAGACTGAGTAACATTGGCAACATGAGTTCCTGGCAAGCTGGGTATACAACTCACCAGGCCCAAATAAATGAAAACCAAATGTTTGAAAATACAAAAGAAAACACTAGCATTTGGGAACTTTCATATATTTTTTATTTTTTAAAAAAAAATATGAAATATTCAAGGTATAAATCCACTTTTTCAGTAATACATTTTTTATAGCGTTTTTTTCATCTTATTTAGTCTCTAATGATTCTAATTATTTCTGATCTTTAAATATTTTTTGGAGATTTTTTTAACCCATTTTATCTTTTTTTCACTTTTCTTTGTTGTACCCAGCTTGCCTGAGTTGCTTATTCTGGCAAGGGCCAAATGGCCTGAGTTGCTTATTCTGGCAAGGGCCAAATGGCACGGCCAAGTCGATTGAACACCATAATTTAATTCATTTACTCCTCACTCGCCCCTTTTCATCAATTTTCTTACCAGCTGAAAGTCGTAGTAAGAGGATTTACAAATTTCCAATCCCTCAGGAAGCAACGTCTATCTAACAGTTAAAGAGCTGGGAGACATTAGAAGAGAGGCTTTGTTGCTCGATAATTACAGGCTTCACCATTAGTCCTCTACATCAAATCTACGGCTTCTTCTAAAACTTCTCTCGTTCACAATTACGGTTTCTCCTCCCTGCAACTCCTTCGTAACATTTAGGGGCCGTTTGGATCCATAGAAATAGATTACCTAGAAAAATCTATTTCCATGGAAATATATTCAATAAAGTTATTTCCTATGAAATAGATTTCAGCTGTTTGGATGCTACAATGATGCATAACATTTTCATTTTTTTTTTAAACAAAAAAATTGTTAAATTTTGTTAGGATTTAACAGCCCTCTTAGATGCGGAAACAAAAATACGGGTCCTACCAAGATTGTGTATTTATCCAGCTAGAAACAAAATAGGAGAGAGCATGAACCGAGAAAAGTATGAAACATATGTCAGATTTACGTGATTCACCCCAACTTGTTAGGATTAACAGCCCTCTTAGATGCGGAAACAAAAATACGGGTCCTACCAAGATTGTGTATTTATCCAGCTAGAAACAAAATAGGAGAGAGCATGAGCTGAGAAAAGTATGAAACATATGTCAGATTTACGTGATTCACCCCAAGAGGGTACAGGCACAGCAAACTGAAATCCACTATAATAATGAAAGTTATATTAGGGACATAGAGTTACTTTTATAACTCTAGACAAAACCTTGTTGAATAAACTGTTTTAGACCCCGTCTCCCAAGAGGAGAACCTCGACAACAACCGAGACATGATCTCTCATCTCTATTCCACAACTAAACTACTATCTAGGAATATACATCTCATTTCTATTCCACAGGTAAACCACTGTCAGAAAGGGACCTCTTATATCTATTCCATAGCTAAACCACTGTCAGGAAAATACTTCTTATCTCTATTCCACAGCTAAACCACTGTCAGGAAGAGGACATCTCCACTCTACAGCTAAACCACTGTCCATGAGGAGAGGAGAACCTTGAGAGCAACCGAGACATGATCTCTCATCTCTATTCCATAGCTAAACTACTGTTCAGGAAGAGATCATCTCCAATCCACAACTAAACCATTGTCCAGGAGGAGAACCTTGAGGGCAACTAATATTTTCTCTTTTTAAGTCTAGGAAGATACCATCACCATTCGGAGAAGAACTTTGAGAGTAATTGAGATTTTCTTTCTCTAAAAGGGGAAACCACCTATGAACCGATTCTCTACCAAAAAACCAGCTGAATCCTGTGTAGTTTCTCTCCATAGAAAGTTATCTTCTCTCTAAGGGGAGGAGTGGAAACTCTACAAGAAGATCACTTCTCTTTTAGGGGAGGCTTTGCCTCTCATGCGCAGTTTCTCTTAATAGGAAGCTCTCTTCTCTCTAAAGTGAGGAGCGGAAACTCCACATAAAGATATATTCTCTCTAATGGGAGACTTTGCCTCTCACTAAGGGGAAACCTTGGTGAGGAGCGGAAACTCCACATGAAGATCTATTATCTCCAATTGTAGACTTTGCCTCTCACTAAAAGGTGACCTTGCCTCTCATTCAAAGGAGGCCCATGTCTCTCTCTCTTTGGAGTAAGTCATCTTTCCCATCTGATGACTCAAATAAGGCACACAAATTGTCTTCACTTTCATTTTATATATATAAAGAACTATATATATAAAGTTAGGACTGCACACCAAATAACAAACTTCATATAGGTGTTACATATATCTCAAAATCAAGAGATATACTCAATCTTATTGATTTCTATTTCAAACTTATCAATATCATTCCTAATCCCACATAATATGGGATTTTCTTATGCGGATGATTTTGGATAATCACCATATCCAACAAATATTTTATAATATTATAATATTTTTTTATTAAATTTGAGATAGTTTCTCTTTCTAAATATTTGAGATAATTTCTCTCTAAAATTTGATATTGCTTCTCTCTGTAAAATTTGATTAGTTTCTCTCTCTAAAATTTTAAAATATTTTTTCGCCCTAAAACTTAAAATTTGAGATAGTTTTTCTCTCTAAATTTTTTAAAATAGTTTCAGTCTCTAAATTTTTTAAAATAGTTTCTCTCACTAAAAATGTTTTACTCTCTCTCTCAAACTTAAAATTTGAAATAGTTTCTCTCTAAAAAATTTAAGTATTTTCTCTATC
This sequence comes from Amborella trichopoda, assembly GCF_000471905.2. The sequence continues at coordinate 1,638,208 of NW_006495086.1, read as the reverse complement.
TAAAAGTTGATATAGTTTGTCTCTCTAACATTTTAAGATACTTTTATTTCTAAAACTTAAAATATGAGATAGTTTCTCTCTTTAAAATTTTTGAGATAATTTTTCTCTATTAAAATTTAAGATATTCTCTTTATCAAATTTAAAATTTGATATAGTTTCTCTCTCTAAAAATTAGAGATAGTCTCTATCTAAAAATTTTCAATACTTTTTGTCTAAAACTTAAAATTTGATATATTTTCTCTCTTTAAATTTTTTTATATAGTTTCTCTCTCTAAAATTTTTAAGATATTTTCTCTCTCTAAAAAGTTTCAAGTACTTTCTCTCTCTAGAACTTAAAATTTAAGATAGTTTCTCTTGATATAGTTTCTCTTTTAAAAATTTTGAGATCTTTTCTCTCTAAAAATTTTCAAGTACTTGCTCTTTCTAAAACTTGAAATTTGAGATAGTTTATCTCTCTAAAATTTGATAAATTTGATATAGTTTCTCTCTCTAAATTTTGATATAGTTTCTCTCTAAAATTTTAAGATATTTTCTCTCAAAACTTAAAATTTGATATAGTTTATTTTTCTAAAATGTTTAAGATAGTTTCACTCTAAAAAGTTTTAGTACTTTCTCTCTCTAAAACTTAAAATTGGTTATAATTTATCTCTCTAAGAATTTTAGGAACTCTTTATTTATAAAACTTAAAATTTATGATAGTTTCTTTCTCTAGAAAATTTGATATAGTTTCTCTCTCTAAAAACTTTCAAGCACTTTCTCTCCCTAAAACTTAAAATTTGATATAATTTTTATCTCTAAATTTTTTGAGATAGTTTCTCTTTCTAAAACTTTTTTAGGTACTTCTCTCTCTAAAATTTGATATAGTTTCTCTCTCTAGAATTTTAAGATATTTTCTCTTTAAAACTTAAATTTTGAAATAGTTTCTCTCTATAAAAACTTTGAGATAATTTCTCTCTCTAAATTTTTTTTATAATTTTGTTCTCTAAAATTAAAAATAGTTTCTCTCTAAAACATAAAATTTGAGATAGTATCTCTCTCTAATTCATGGGAATTTTTTTATGGAATTAATTATATGTTATAAACTGGATGTCTCTATTACAAGGAAATCTAGTTGGAAATCAATTTTGGAGGGTTAAGACAGTGAAACAGATTTCTTTATTTTTGGGTTGAAATGATGAAAACAATTGCAGGCAGAAATACTTTTCAGTCTTAAAATTTCAATCCAAACGCCATAAATGTGTCATTTCCACTGAAATACATTTCTGAAAATATATTTTCAAGTATCCAAACTGCCCCCTAAAAGAAATAGAAAGCCAAAAAGATTAGGACTTTGGATATATCTATTGGTTTCTTGAGATATATGTAACACCTATAAAAAGTTTCTTATTTGGTGTGGACTCATAACCTTATATATATGGGATGAAAGATGAGAGAATATGTGTGTCATATTTAGGTCACTGTATAGGAAAGATGAATCCCTCTAGAGAGAGAGAGGGGTTTCAAGAGTTCCCAAGATTTGGAAGATTTTAGGTAGTTTCTCTTTTTAGTGAGAGAAAGTCTCAGTTACTCTCAAGGGTCTCTTCCTGGACAGCGGTTTAGCTATGAAATAGAGACGAGTCTCTTTCTGGATAATAGTTTAGGTATAGAATATAGAGGAGTCTCTTCCTAGACAGTGGTTTAGTTGTAGAAGATAGATCTCTTCCTGGACAATGGTTTAGCTGTAGAAGATGGATCTCGTCCTAGACAGTAGTTTAGCTATAGAATATAGATGAACAATCGGCAGGTCATGCCGATCGGCAGAGTGGGTTTAAAAGAGTTTACTCGACTGGGTTTTGTCAAGGGATAGAGAGGTAACTCTATATCCTAAAATCTATTATGTAACTTTTATTGGTATAGTGGATTTCAGTTTATCATGCCCGTAGATGTAGTCCTCTTGGGACGAACCACGTACATCTTTGTATTCTTGTGGCGTGCTTGTTTTATGTTTTATTTCTCATATTATGGCTCATGCTCACTTCTATTTTATTTCTAACTAGATAAGTATACAATCTTGGTAGGATCCAACTTTTGGGATTCCAGTTTTCGCATCTAAGAGGATTTTTAAATCTTAACAGCTACGTCCTTGCAATTCTCCCTTATTTGACAATGTCTTTCCAAAAGAGTTATTTAATTACCATAAGAGAATATTTTCCTAAAGTTTAAGTAAAGACTATTCAAAGAAACAAGAATTTGGAATTTTGGTTGTGATTTTGAAGTATTGGTATTTTGTTCCTTCTACTAGTCTGTGATGGTTGCTCCTAGTATTACAACCCCATTTTCCATTTGAGAAAATCTATGGCCAAATGGTTTGGCTTAGGGATGGGGATCGGGTCCAGGTTTTGCACCTAGACCTGACCCACCGGTCCAAGATTTTAGAATATCACAAAAACATTTGAAAAAAATAATCAAAAAATATTATATATATATATATATATATATATATAGAAAGAGAGAGAGAGAGGATCTTGCCACAAATAATGGGGTGAGGCCCTTATATATCACCGTCCATATCTCTCTCCCCGTAAATATCTTAGAGAGCGTACTACCTATTCCGCTACAATATATAGGAAAATTTATTAAAATAATATGTATATATATGTGTGTGTGTGTCATAGATATATAAATATGTGCATGTGTACGTATGGATGTATAAATATATGTATGTGTGTATGTATATGTGTCTATAGATATGTTCAGGTCGGATTTGGGTTGGGTCGACCTAGATCCAGACCCGACCTGGATCCGACTCGGGTGTAGGGTTTGAACCCAAACTTGGACTTGGATCGACCCAAATACCACGCCTAGTTTGACATCTATTTGTACAATGCACACTCTGGATATCCACCAATTATTCTCGAGACAAACGATGTAGATGAATTATAGTTTGAAGGTTTTATCCCAACTACTCATCTTTAAGTGAGGAAGCATCTACAAAACGTCTATAGGTGAAGCTCTACAGTACTTCACCTACATCTCATCACCGTCAAAAGTTTATCACACGGTCATAAATGTCCGATAGTATTTGAATTTTTATAATTATTGTTTTAATCAAATTTATCTAAAATTTAGGGGTGTGTACATATGACCAATTTGTACCAAAATAAAATATTAAAAAAATAATAGACATAAAATAAAATGATGAAATTACCCTTGAAACTTTGTAAGGGTATTTTGTATAAATTTTATCATTCAAATTATTTGTTTTATATTTTATTCATGTGCATCTCACTAAGATGCACACACCTACAATATTTTAAATAATTATGATTTGTAAAAAAAATATCAAAATTCAAATACTATCAGACATATGTGACCATGTGATAAACTTTGAATGGTGATAAAGTCATAGATGAAGTACTGTACAACTTTACCTATAGGCTTTTTGTAGTGTTTTCCTTAAATGAGTGGTTGATGCAATGTAATATACGAACAGAAAATTGTATGTCACCTCAGCGATCCATTGTTAACAATGGACAATTGATGTGAACTAAACCCCAACTGAAATTTTGCTTTTGTGGGATAACGTTCATCTTTACCATCCATTTATTAGCAATTGTTGGTTGATATGATGTATAGTACTGTTTGTATGCTACACGCACCATTGTATGCAATACCTCTGTTTTGGTATATCTATTCTGCATAAATTAAGTTGCAGTTAAAGGTAGGACATTACTCAATGAATAAGATTGGGACTCCATTATGAAAGAGGGCGTAGGTCAGGCCAACTTGAGTTAAGGGTGAGATGGTTTGGAAAGTGTATTTTTTAAATAATGAAAAAGGTTATATGGAGCCGACGCCCTAAACAATCAAATTCAAGCCTATCTCCAAAAGATTTTAGAAGAGGTTGTTTTGATGCCCAAATATCCTCAAATTGATCATTTCGACATCAAGATGTATGGACATGAGAAAAAAATGGAGTTCAAGTTTTGGAAATAGTATATTTTGTAACGCATTTTTGGACCGTCAATTTTCAAGATTTTCAAGTTTTCACAAATCTGTCGATCTATACAATTTTTTAAGCTTTAAATTTTATAAATAAAAGTAAAAATATATTTTAAGGCTATCACGAAGATTTTCAATATTGAAACCACATTACTCAATACTATTTGAAGGTAGGCTCTAATTTGACTGTTTAGAGCCTAGGCTCTATACAAACCGCACCCTTTAAATAAAAGGTGCAAGATTAAATAGAGATATAAGAGGGAGACTATAAGACATAATTTCCTTAGAGAGATAGGGATTTTAAATATGGACAAAGTTTACATAAGGTGTCAACCTTATTCTATTGAAGTAGGTCGTCCTCGAAAATCCATCGGAAAAAGTTGTAATGCTAAAAAAACCTTAAATTGCTTATCTCAACCTCGATGTATGGATTTGAAAAAAAAAATTCAACATGTAAAAATATTGCATCTTATAACATATTATCTAGATCGTTCATTTTTTAAATATTTAATTGTTCATCTTGTATTCTCTAGTTCCCTAATTATTTAATCTATTGTATCTTTCCAACTAAATGCGTGTTTTACTTTGGATTAGACCAATTAAAACACCGGCCGGCAGTCGCCTGATTGGACATATGATGCGCACACATAAGCTTTCATATGTGCATCTTGTACAATCAATTTTCATATTCAATTGCATAGGAATGTTGTGTTCTTTCATTTAGGGTTAGAGCTCTGTTATTTCAGTTTCTTATCATGTGTGCTTATGCACTCAAAAAGGGCATAAAATGTGGCTTCTAAATAACCGACGAACGCGTATTTTACCAAGGAAAAAGTTT
>NW_006495086.1:1595242-1633369 GCF_000471905.2 Amborella trichopoda | reverse complement strand
GAAAAGGTAGTTTTAATGTTGAAAAATCCTTTGATCATTTCGACATGGATATGCATGATCATGAAAAACAAAAAGATTTAAGTCTCAAAAATAGTTCATTTAATAATATATTATCTACACCGTCCATTTTCAAGATTTTCATATGTTTATAGATCTACTTGATTTTTACCGTTTTTGAAATTTAAAATTTTATAATTAGATATAAAAATAGATTTTTAAGATAATCCTAAAAATAATTTACATCAAAATTATATACCATGATAAAATTTGAAGATGCACTTTACCTCTACGGCTATAGATGCATCTGTATGCCAACCGCACCCTTTTCAGAATCACTTGAAAAGCAGCCAAAGCTAGGCATAACTTAATAGACTAAGTCGAACTAAGAAAGTAAAAGAGTACTTTGGGCGTCCACCCTAGCAAGAGATAAGCTCGCGCTGATCTGACCCAACTTGTAGTAGCCCAGGCTAGCATCTGTAGCTCCATCGGCAGATGGGGTCAAACCTGGGCCCATATGGCTCAAACTCCTTTGGCCTGATACCATTACTTGGGCTAGGCTAGGCTCGGTTGGGTCAGGTTATATGTGGGATGTCCATGGTAATATGCAAATGTGTGTGTGATTGGGTGCACACGTGATTGTGTATATTTTGTGTGTGTGTGTGCGATATATACATGACGAACTCGATTAATATAACTAGGTTAGATCAAATGTGTCTGATTAAAACAATCAAGCCTGGGCTGGCCCGGCCCAAGCTTGCTCAGGCTTGGCAATAGTTAGTGGCGAGCCATCTGGGCCCAACTAGCTAGATCCGGATGGCTGTTGGGTAGTCCGACTCTATATGACTGTTGGGCTTGAGCTTAGTCTCTTGTACTCCTTAAGCGCACTCACACTCACCGTTTCAGTATCCTGTTTGTTTTGAAAATGCCACAAAACACCAGGAAAAACTTTGGTCGGGTCAACAATGTTTTTCTTTCCTTCCGTGAGAACAGTAAGAATGGATACTTCTTATAGACAATACATACAAGTGAGAACAGTAAGAATGGATACTTCTTATAGACAATGCATACAAACAGGCTCCCAGACTAAGGATGGCAATGGGCCGGGCCTGGCCCTTATCGGCATAGGGCTGGCCTGAGCCCTACAAGGCTTAAGCCGGGCCAAAAACAAATACAAAAAATAAAAGAAAAAGAGGACCCGGCCAGGCCAAATCGGGCTGACACCAGCCCTACCATGGCCCTCGAGCCACAATTTGTAGCCTAGGCCCTACTTAGGTCTGAGCCAACCAAGCCAATCTGATCCACCCGGCCCCTTGCTAGCCCTACCCTAGACTTAATAATTTTGTGAATTATAAATGGGGTACAGTTTGTATAGGATTGCAACCATATTTGTAGAAGGTTGTGATACTATACACGTCCAATGTAGATGTGACATTTCTTAGACAATATCGTTACATGACACATCTCTTGAGATAATATCCAATCTATACCTTCCAAATAAAATAGATATTGCAGATTAGTGCAACCTTATTTCTACCAGTGTTCGTAAAACCGTTTGAGTTAACCCAAAACCGGCCACTCGATGGTTGTCAACCAGCTTTACCACCCTAACTTTCAAAAAGTAAAAAACAAAAAGAATAAAAAAAACTATGAACGTTCTTTGTAATAAGTTTTTTAATGTTTTTTATTGTTTCGGAAAAGTTTGGAAAGTATTTTGGCCTTAAATACTTGTTTTTATATTTTTCCTTCTTTTTAAGATTATTTCTAAAATACCTCTAGCACAAATTGATTTTTCAAAATCTATTTTCTCACTACTTTTTTAATCTCATTTAGATGTATTTTTGTTTAATTATACTTCAAAGTTACTTTTCATATTTTTTAGATTTTTAAGGTTTTTTAAGTTGCTAACCCTTTTTAGCCCGTCCGAGACCTGCAGGATTAGGACCGGTTACCCGGACCAATTCTCTTTACCCGAACAAGTTCCGAGTTAACCTCACCCAACACATGACCGGGTTCTATTCCCGGTTTGTGTTTTCAAACATTGATTTCTACAAATAAAGTTGCAACCTTGTAAAAAAACCTTTCCTTAAAAATAACATCTGATGTCAAGAATTGGATGACAGCTAAACGAGACAGATATACACCCCAATAGATTATGATAGCCAACTGCCATGATTGATTACACTATAGTTCAAATCTTACCTAATTCAACAAGGGAAAGTATACAGTGATCCATATGGTCATGATAACAACATCGACCATGTGGTATCACCGTCTAATCGATGGGTTGGACTATGATGAAGGAGAGTGGCAATGCATGTTATTAAATTTTTAGTGGGGCCTATTCTCCTCCTCCACCCAACCAATCGGATTCATGGAACATAAATCAGTTACATAGTTTTGTAAAGTGAACCAGTGTTCTTATTTCAACTTGCAGTCCAAAATTTATGCTTTTCACAGATTCATTCTTTTAGGTAAGTTTCAATCTGTTATATATAGAGTTTCATATGCATGATGTTACTGTATTTTTGTAGGACATCATATATAACGAGCTTGTATAGCTTTTTTTGAGTAGATAAGTCGGAAGGGGTCTCGTACCCCAAGTAAGAATGGAACTCATATCACATTATGACACCTCACCATCCTGACCACTTAGCCTTGAGCTCATAACTATGAGCATAGGTGGCTTTGTTGAGATATCTCTTGGATTTTCCTTAAAAAAAAATTCATGCCCCTAAAATTGCAGATAAATTGCCAAATTTTTTTTCTCATCAAAGTGTTTAGGTACTCGAAATCTTTTATTTTTATTTTTATTTTTTTAAAAAATATTCATATAGTGATTCAAAAGCATATCCCAATATTTCAAATCAAGATGTGTATAAAGTAGGTCATTTAGCTTTGGGAGTAAAAGGATTTCTTGCTCCCCCAAGAGTGCAATATTTGCAATATTCTTAAGGAAATTTATTGAAAGTGACCATTTGCTTTTGGCCCTAGGAGTGGTTCCAATCTCTATTTTCTGTCAAATTTCAAACCGAGTGGTTGTAATAGTATGATTGAATAGATTTAAAGTTCCAAAACAAATTTTTCAGACTTCATGACGTACCCCAAACCATCCAATTTGACATCTAATAACTAATTATGATCTCTTTGTATCAAAGATAAATGATCTCGTAGCATACAAATTTTTTTTTTTTTTTAAGGAAAATGATTTCATAAATAAAGCCTCATCTCATAACTCATCGAAAATTACAATTCAAGCAACACACTTAAGCTATCCAATTTGACATCTAATGACTAATTATGATCTCCTTGTACCAAAGATAAATGGTCTCGTAGCATACAATCTTTTTTTTTTTTTAAGGAAAATGATTTCATAGGGCTGCAACTCTATCAAATAAATAAAGCCTCACCTCATAACTCATTGAAAATTACAATTCAAGCGACACACTTAAGCTATCCAATTTGACATCTAATGACTAATTATGATCTCCTTGTACCAAAGATAAGTGGTCTCGTAGCATACAATCCTTATTTTTTTTTAAAGAACATGGTTTGAAGCCCTATCAAATAAATGAATAATGATCCTATGAGACCCTCCCACACCCATGTGATAATTTTTTTAGAAAAGTCACGTCAAGTTTTACATACATGTGATAATTTTTCTAGAGATCTGTGCCAAATTTAATGTTGATCATTTGAGGTCCTACACACATGGGTGTGGAATGTGTGGAAGGGTCTTATAGGATCATTCCTTCAAATAAATAAAGCCTCACCTCATAACTCATCGAAAATTACCATTCAATCGTTAAAAAACCTTTACATCGATCGTCTTGACTTCAACATTAAGATTTCAAACAAAAACCTTTATATCGATCGTCTCAACTTCAACATTAAGATTTCAAACAAAAGGTATAATTGTACCCCCACCAAACATGTCTAAACCTCAAAAGCAAACCACCAATTGCTCACGTACAAACCACATGTTGTGGCAGTTGTCAGCATTTTTATATTAAATTTCTACTTACTCTTCGATGTGGGACAATTGTCCCATTCCTCCCCTTTCAAATAATCTCATATTATCTCTCTCTCCCGTTGCCACCCCTATTTTATTTTGTCCATTTAATACTGACATAAACTGGCTACTCTCATCAATTGACAGTGGAAGTGACCAGTGGTATACTTTTGAAATTCCATTGTGGAGGAGTTGCTCTTCTTTGCCATTAGATACTAGGATGAATGGTAGATGGCCGGCCTTTGGATGCTTCCATTTTTAGAAATAAAATCAACGGTAGATGGTCATTATATTATTTTCATATTTAATCTAGATTGTATTTATAAATAATATATGTTTATAAATATTAATAAATAATTTATTGTTAATTTGTTATTATTACAATAACTTATTTTATACAACAATAAAAATTTGATATAATTTTGAAATGTATTAAGTCGTTATATAGAAATTCTTCAAACATGTTTATTATAAATAATAATTATACACCCAAATCTAGTATTATATTTATTAATTTATTTAAAATATAAATTATGCAATGTATTATTTTTCCTTGTACTTGTAAACAATATTTTTTAAAAGAAAATTGTTTCATGTGGGCTGGGCCGCATAATGCGGTCTAGAGGTATGAAGCATCTATCTTTCAGATGGATGCAAATAGGTGGTCCATCTAAAAACAAGTATACTTAACGGTCCATATGTTTTCTTAATATAATTATTATTTTTAGTTTTCAATTTTTTGTTTTATTCATATTCATGATCTCCATGTTAAAGATTATAAATTCACTAAAAATTAGGATTAAATTATATTAAAAAATATATTTATTGCCAAGCCCTCATTTCTACAATATGCAGATTGGCCGCATAGAAACCGTATTCTTTTTTAAAATTAGATGATATTATAAACCAACACTTTCAATTTTAGTATATAATATTATAGTTAGTTAGCTTGTGATAATTTTGGATGCGTAAAGTGAATTAGTAAGTGTTTGTTACTTTGATGTGATACTAATTTCATTGAATATGGAAAATTATTTTTTTAATCTTATAATGTGGAAGTGTTTTTTAATATTTTAAATTATTTTAACATAATATTATAATATTAATATTATATTATAATTAATAATTATACATACATCCAGATATGAAAACATCATCTCATTATTTACCTATTTTTACAAAATAATGAAAGTGCATAAGGAACCACTCATAATTTATTTTAGAAACTAAAAGACCACTATTTTTAGAGATTTATAGTAATTTTTGAAAAACATTTGGGATAAAAATTGCTAATTCCGTCGATTCTCCGATCCGATCCACTGATTCTCCGATGCGACACAGGTATGGGTGTGACCGATTCGAGTCATCGATCCATTTTTAAAACCTTGCAAATAAGTTTTTATAGATCCATAAAATCTGTACCATTTTTTTAGATTGAATTTCACTATCAATGTTGAAAATTGATTTTAGAACCATCATGAAAATTTATACGCCCGAAAGTGCTTTACGGACGAGGATTTAAGGTGAGGCTTTAAACTCATAAAGCCTAGGCCTTGTAAAAACCTCACCACATGATGCACATTACTTTGACTCATCTGGAATTTGAAAACTTGGGTTGGAATATTTAGTGCAAAGTAATTATTAGGACGACTGGCATTGTTTTAGAATTGCATTTTTGTTTGTGGAAAAATCAAAGCAATCATTCAAAAGTTATATGAGTTGTTTTTTTATTGATGGCCAAGTTGCTTGGACACTATGATCTTGGTCTTAAATCACAATTTAACCACCCAAAGCATAAAAAAAGAAAGACTAGCATATTATGTCGCCCCCTCTTGGTTTGACCACTTGGCCCCTACACAAAGAGAATAAAGCTCATAATTACCCAAAAAAAAAAGAAGGTAGAATAAAGCTAATGCAATGTACAATATAATTTAGAATCTAGAAGACCTTCTATTATTAAAGCCTTCATCATTAAAGTCCTCTAATGAAAAACACATCGTTTTACTTTAGCCTCACTTTGGAAGTCTATCGTGCTGTATTAGGGTTGCTAGGAGCTTCTAAAAGAAAAGGCAAAAGGGAAAAAGAATAGATAGGAGTGGAAAAGAAAAGTTTGATGTTACACATTCATATTTGTGTTGTTGCTTTTGATCTGTGGAAGTGACATCCAATTTTGTATAAAGAAAGAGTTTGAAATCTGGAATGTTGTCCCTTTATAGAAACAATCATAACTCAACAATTAATAAAATAAATAATTAAATAAATAAACTATGCGATCGTAAAAGTAAGATTACCTTGGTATTCTCACTTCTGTGTCATATGACACGTCGGTGTCATATGACACGTCGGTGTCATATAACACGTTGATTGGTGGTAGACATATCAGTTTGGGTGAAGGAGGTAAATGGTTATAACCCTGGAGTTTGACATACCTAAGCAAATTGACCTAATCTTTTCCTTTTCACGTGAAATAGTGTGGCTACTAGAAATTTCTTGCTTTATCAAGTTCTGATCTCGAAACATAATCTGATCCTTCATTTTTTAACTTTTATCCAGTATTAGACATACTAGTCATTTTAGAAGATATAAAATAAGGGATTATCTATAAAAAAAGATAATTTATCTTTGGTACTTTGTGTCTATTCAATGACACCCTTACAACCACCCATTTGGGAATTCAGGGATAATAATGATTATGACCACTATGTATAAAAGATAAATGGTCTATTTCTAGACAACCCATAAACTAAAAGAAAATGGCTTCATGAGTCGTGTCTCGCATTTCTACACTTGCTCCCTTGCATTAAATGGGTGGTTCATCTAAAAACAATTGAAACTAACGGTCCAAATGTTATTTTCATAAAATTATATTTTTAAAAAAATTTATTTATTTTTTCAAATTCATGATCTAGATACTAGAGATTACATGTCCGTAAAAATTCGGACCGAAAATCCATTTCAAAAATATATTTTTAATAGTCAACTCATTTCTACTCATAAAAACCGTGTCCTAAAAAATTCGGACCGAAAATCCATTTCAAAAATATATTTTTAATAGTATAACTCATTTCTACTCGTAGAAACCGTGTCGTAAAATAAATCAAAAGACAAAACTTAGAAAGTATTTTATATGCTCGATGGGGAATATATCACCCAAAGTTAAAATCAACCTTCCAATTGGTGAAATCGATTGGATCTTAAGGACAGACACCAACTTGCCAAGCCCAATCATTACTATTCAACACTGGTTGGATATTGGATTCTCTCTCTGGAGCATGCTATAGGAAGGCTCCTAGGAAGCACGATATGTTTTCCTCATCAAAGTAAAACGTATATTCAAAAAGTGTCGAGAAATTGGTTTCAATATTGGAAATCTTTGTTGTAGATTTAAAATATATTTTCACTTTTAATTATAAAATTTAAAGCTTTTAAAAATAGTGGTCATCAATCAGATCTATAAAAACTTGAAAATCTTGAAAATTGACGGTCAAAAAATATGTTACAAGATGCACTATTTTTAAACTTGAAATCCATTTTTTTCTCATGCCCATGCATCTTGATGTCGATATAATCAATTTGAGGATATTTGGACATCAAAACAACCTTTTCTAATGAAAATTTTGAGGTACGCTCGATTGTTTAGAGCATCAACTCTATATAAACTTTTCCCTAAGAATTTCGAGACGCCACTTATAGAAATACTTCGTTATGATTATAACACATGCTGCTGAGTCATGGAAGTATTAGGACTGAGCAGAGTCATTGAAGTCATAATGCCATGCAAAAGAATAAGCATCTCTCTCTCTCTCTTTGATTTGATTTGTGTTTTATAGCAACTGGTTCATGTCATGGTGTTTGATTAGTTGAAAGAGCCAACTCAGATCCGTCCGAATAATTTGGATTTATAAGATTGGACAAGCTAATAGTCACATCAACTAAATTTCATATGCTTACCCTTACGGTCATTCGTCTTTAACTTGAAAAATTGGAATAGGGACCAGGATTGGCAGAATATGATCCGTTCAAGAAGAGAAGCTAAGTACCCGAGAATAGGATCTTAGGTAGGTTCCAGGTTTCCAAGAAGTGGAATTACTTGGCTCTCAGTTTTGATTCGATTCGAGCGATTGGCGATTTTTAAATCACTGCTTGTAATTATCTTCGAAACACTAGTCCTGATAAGCTAAATAAATGCCATGTAAGTAGGGCCTACGAGTCTCTTCTATGATAAATTTTAATGGGAGTACATTGTGCGGAGCAAGCATTTTTTACATTTTCAAGTTTTTTCGAACTTTTGAAAAAATTACTCTACCTTTTTAAGAACTTCTTCATTCCTTCCAAACACTATGTATTTAATTTCCATCATTAAAAAAAAGACTATACATGAGTTACTATTATCTTTAAATTAGGAAAGCTATAGAAAAAAACGTAAATTACTCTTTAGTAAATTGCAACTGTAAAGAGGAATATTTCCATTTTCTTTACTGAAGGCAAGCATTACTTGTTTTTACTTGTTGGTGCGGGTAGGTTAGATGGTACAAAATGGCCTTCAATGAAAGTAATGAAAAAATTTCATTTGTGGTGTATGGGTGAATGGAAGGTCATAAAGAGCTTTTTTGGGGGAAAAGGAAATGGGGATAAAAGAGAATTTGTGGTTTGATAAAGCTTCTTCCTTATTTATAGTTTTATGAGCTCCTTATGCCCTTTGGAATCCCATTTGATTGCTTTTGATCAAACGAGGGTCTTTAGAGCTTTATACATTTGGGCGTGTATAGTATACTCCCACAGGAGCAAAATTATTGTACACGTGTTCCATCAAGCCAAATAATCGCTTTTAAGAGACTTGAAACTTTGGAATTGAATTTATAAGCATATATACCACACAAGCCAACGAATTAGTGGGGTGACTGGTCTAGCCAAAATCGATCTGATTGTTTATTGAAATGATTGAACAGGGTTTAAAAAATAAAAAATAAAAATATAAAAATATAAGATATATTAAAAAGAAAAATTGTCAATTTTGTTTAGCCACGTCAAAACCAGACAGTCCAATTGGACAAAATTGGTCACGTATTGATTTTGACTTATTTTCTATCAAAATTGGTTTTTGTTTTGATCTAGACCGACTAAGACGTGAAGCTGCGGTCTGATACGTCGCGGTCTGATACGTCGGACCAATTGGTCTAGTCTTGATAACTATACTATAACTATCAAATCAATGATTTAAAAAAAAAAAAACACGTGCAGTCCATTGCATGTTCACCCTTGATGGAATTTTTAGAGGGCTTTGACATGAGATTTAAACTTTTATCTTTTTATCTCACAAAATTTCATCTTCAAAAACTACTATGAGAGCTTTGAGAACCATTACGTCATCACCAACTTTCTCTCTATCTCTTGTACTCTTTTCTGGAATTTAGTAAAATGTTAACATTATCAAAAAAAAAAAAAGGAATTGGCTCCCCATGAGCAATATACAGAGAGAGAGAGAGAGAAAAATTACAAATTAGTTAAAAGTAGTCGAGGAGAGAGAGAGGGGTAGATTGAGAGCATTAGTTGCACATGGTGTGACAATAAAAGCCATGCACCATTAGAGAAAAAATAAAGAGATATTGCACCAACTTAATGTTACTTGGTTGAAGCACCAGGGGTGATCTCCATGTCGTTGGACGTGTGAACCCTCATGGGGCCATCCACGTTAATGAATTAATGGAGACCTGGACATCCCCATGTGTTCCCCTCTAGGGTTCTTCTCTCACTAAGTGTTTGTAGGTAGGAGAGAGAAAATCCTTTGTCTTCTCATCCTGGTTCGTTTCTCTCACTACAAGTTTCCGGTAGGAGAGAAAATGAAATTTGAAAATTCGTTCAACTTGTACAACAGCCCCAGTATGGGAAACTTTAATAAAAGGATGGAGATAGGGGTTTGGTCTTAGTCCCTTTTTAGCCCAAAAATAATCTAAGATTATATATAATAGATCATTTATGTTTTGTATAAAGAGATCACAATTACTTATAACCATCCGATGTGAAATCTGATAGCTTGGGTGTATCACAAAGTTAGAGAAACTTTCTTTTGAACTTTAAGCGTAGTCAACGGAACAAATGTAGCCACCTAATTTCACATTTAACAGTCAAAATTAATTATAGCCATCTTATACCAAAGGTAAACGGTGGCAAGTACTGAGGAGAGTTTTTCTTGTTTTTCGACGTAGCTAATGCAACAGAAAACAAGAACAACTGATGAGTATGAGTAAAATAGGTTTAATAGAGGAAACATGACCTCGTTAATACACAAGTATTGGGATTTAAAAGCTTCCCCTCCCGAAAGAAGCATGAGTATGAGTAAAATAGGTTTAATAGAGGAAACCTGACCTCGTTAACACATAAGTATTGGGGTTTAGAAGCATCTCCTCCCAAAAAATTACTTCTCATTAAATATTCAAGCTACATTGATTACACAAGTGTTGGGGTTAAAAAGCTTCCCCTTCTGAAAGATTACTTCTCGTTAAATACTCAAGCCCACATTAAATACTCAAGCCACGTTGATTACACAAGGGTTGGGGTTCAAAAGCTTCCCTTCCCGAAAGATTACTTCTCATTAAATACTCAAGCCATATTGATTACAATAAAATAACCAAAAGGTCTGTTTTTACTAACTACTCATGTAATCTACCCGATAAACCTATGAAAATAGCCAAAATATCAGCTTCTATTAACTACTCATGTAAGTCTACCCAAAGACTGGGTCAACCTGATATACACGACTCTATTAACTACTCCTACACGACTCTGTATGAGATACACATACCCATTCCTGCCTTATTTACCATGCTTATTATTGAAGAATAGCTACATGTTACACGACTCTGTATGAGATATACATACCCATGCTTGCCTTATTTACCATGCGTATTATTAAAGAATAGCTACATGTTAGGCACGTAACATCTCCTCCCTCTTTAAAATTTGGTCTTGTCCTCAAGACCAAAATCTAGAAATTGCTTCATCATGGCCTTCAAGTCTTCCCACGTAGCTTCTGCAGGCGACATTCCCGGCCAATGGATGAGAATTTATTTCTTCCTTTGTTAAGTCTCTGATCAAGGACGGCTTGTGGCTGGGGATGGAGAATGTTGTCGTATTCTCGAACTGTTGAAAGTTCACCCTGGACCGGAATGCCTTCGCCCACCATTTTCTTTAGCAAGGATACATGGAACACCTGGTGAATGCGTGATTCCTTGAGCAAATCTAACTTATATGCAATGACCCCATTTTTCTTGACAATCATATATGGCCCATAGTACCTTGGAGATAAATTGAAATTTTTTCTCAGGGCTAAGGTGGACTGTCTGTAAGTTGAAGTCTGAGATAAACCCAATCTCCTTCTGCAAATTCTCTTTCCCGGTGATGACTGTCATATTATTTTTTCATGCGATTTTGAGCCTCCTTAAGAGTGGCACGTAATTCTTTAATCATGAGGTCCTGATCTAGCAATTATCTCTTAACAGTTTAAACTCGAGCGGTGCCCTGAACATATGTAAGCAAGGATGGTGGTGGCCTGCTATAAACTACTTCGAATGGAGTTGTTTTGATTGCCAAGTGCCAGCTAGTGTTGTAACAGTGCTCTGCCCGGGATAACCACTTGCCCCATTCCTTAATATTTGAACCAAAGAGACACCTCAAATACATCTTCAATGTATGGTTAACAACTTCGCTTTGGCCATCCTTTTGAGGGTGGTAAGCAGAACTATAATTAAAATTTGTACCATTAAGTCAAAGAAACTCTGACAAAAACTTGCTAGTGAATGTGGGATCTCAGTCACATACAATGGTTCTTGGCGTCACATGCAATTTGGAACACTTGATCGAAGAAGACTTATGCAACTCTCGTGGCTATGTGGGTGACATAAGGGAATAAAGTGTGCATATTTTGATAACCTATCAACAACTTCAAGTACGACATATTTTCCCATAGAAATTGGTAACCCCTCGACGAAATCCATCGAGATGTCCTCCTATATTTGGAGTGGGGTTGGCAATGGCTGAAGTAGCCCAATAGGAGATACTTGCTCCGTCTTGTGGCGTTAACATGTGTCACACTGGATAATAAAGCTCTTAATTTTAGTCCTCATGATCGGCCAATAAAAACTGGTTTTTATCCTTTGGAAGGTTTTATGATAACCCTCATGTGTGCTACCATAGAACTGGCCAATGATATCTTTAATTACAAGATAAATTATTTCCTTAAAAAAGATAAGCCCCTCCTTAAACTCCCGTGGGCTTACTGTTTCACCGTCTTGTATCCGTTGAACTAACCCCTGCAAAGCTGGGTTTGAGTTGATCTCCTCCTGAACCAAGCTACCCAATCGGGTATTGGTTGAGGAACATCGGTCAACTTATTTCCTTATTTTTCTTTATTTTCTCTATATTCTTCCCTTCTAGACAAGGTATCGCCCACAATATTATCCCTTCCTTGTTTATATTCAATAACAAAATCATAGTTCATAAACTTGTAAAGTCACATCTGTTGTGCTGAAGAAGTTATTTTTTTGAGCCCATAAATACTGCAAACTGTGTTGATCCGTCCTTACTATTAATTGTCGCCCCAACAAATATGAATGTTATTTTTGCACTGCCAACGCCAGCATTTCCTTCTCGTAGGTGGATAATAATAGTTTTTTCCTTGCAAGGATTTGCTATAAAATGTTATTGGCCTTTCTTGCATTAACATAGCTCCTACACCCGAGCCACTAGCGTCGCATTCCACAATAAATTGCTTTGAGAAATCAGACAGGGCTAATACAGGGGCCTTAGTCATAGCTTCTTTTAATTTTGAAACACCTCCGCAGCAACTGGGGTCCACTTGAATGAATCTTTCTTTCTTGAGCATGCTAGTAAGTGGCCTGGCTATCTTACCAAAATTTTGAATAAATTTTCGTTAATAACCTGTTAGACCAAGAAATGCTCTCATAGCCTTGGATGTTTAAGCTTAGGCTAGCTCAACATTGTAGAGACCTTATCCTGATCAACCGCCATTCTTGTCTTAGATATTATATGGCCGAGGTAGTGTACCTCATTTTGGCCAAATTGGCACTTCTCTTTCTTGACAAACAACTTGTTAACTAGTAAAATAACCAGTGTAATTTCTAAATGCTTAAAATGTTCTTCCCATGATGCACTATTTATTAAAATATCATCAAAAGTTACTAAGATGAATTTCCTTAAATGATTTTAGAATACCTGGTTTATCAGGGACTGAAAGGTTGATGGAGCGTTGGTGAGACCAAAAGGCATTACCAAGAATTCATAGTGGCCATGGTGTGTCTGAAACGTTGTTTTTGTCGTATCTTCGGATACTACTCTAATCTGATGGTATCTAGATCGTAAGTTGAGCTTTGAAAATATGTGTGCTCCATTCAACTCGTCCAATAACTCATCAACTCGTTGTTAAGGGCACGATAGTCTACACACATCCGCCAAGATCCGTCGTGCTTCTTAGAAGAATACAGACTATTGCTAGGTCGAATAACCCCCCTAGTGAGCATCTCAGTCACTAACCTTTTAATCTCCACCTTTTGATAATATGGGTATCGATAGGCCTTGACACATATAGGCCCACTCCCTGCCACGACGAGAATCTTGTGATCATAGGAACGTGGAGGTGGAAGATCCTTGGGCTCCTCGAATAAGTCTTGAAATTTCTCCAAAATTTGCTACAATCGGGGAAGTTGAACCACCGCCTTGGGCGTAGACCGTGGAGTTCCCAAAGTGTACAGCTATAACAATACGCCCTGCTTGTTTTTCCTTGCTTTGTGGTTGAACTCCGGGTCCCCAATAGCCTTATCATCAATAGTTGTGACTCCATTGAGAATCACTTCTTTTCCTTCTATATTAAATTTCATCAATAGCCTTGCAAAGTCCCATACAATTGGGCCAAGTGTTCGTAACCATTGTACCCCTAACACCACATCGTAGCCTTCTAATGACAGCAAATAGAACTCCACATAGACCGAAACACCTTGCAATATCAACTTAACGTTCGAGCACTTACCTGTGCTAGTTAGTTTCTCCCCTAACGCACCACCACTTCGAAACGGTTACCATTGGCTGGTTGTAATTTCACTTTTTTAGCAAGTGCTTCACTCATGAAGTTATGAGTGCTTCCCGAGTCGACCAACACTGTGGCGGATACATGACCTATGTTGCCCTTGACTCACATTGTTTCAGGTGCTCTTACACCAGAAATAACATATAAAGAGATCTTCGACACCTCAGGGAACTCTTCAACAACGACTTCTTCCTGGTCCGTTGCAACTTTGCTATCTTCTTCAGGTCTCAATTAAAAACAACTTTTTACATTGATGCCCCGGTACAAATTTCGTGTTACAATTATAGCATAACCTTTTTGCACTTCTCTCTTGCAATTCATTAGGTGTCATCCGTGAAATTAGAAGCGTAGGAACGTTGTTGGTTGCCTCCTTGTTGTTTGTGATGGACTTCTTCGCATCGAACGTTGGAACAACTCGCCGCTGTGAGAAATTAAAGGTCTCATACAAACAGGCAAGTCTGATAGCTGCTGATAAGGTCATAGGGCACCTTGCTAATACGTTTGTCTTGATGTTGTCCCTTAATCCGCTGATGAAACAGCTGACTTGACGATTAGGAAAAAGATACCCCACCTTAGTGAGTAACCTTTCAAATTGATTTTGGTAGTTTCGAAGAGTTCCAATTTGTTGCAACTTAGCTAACTCTCCAAAGAAATCTTGGAATTGGGTGGGACCGTACCTAGTGTGCTACCCGTCACAAAACGTCTGCCAAGTCTTTTCGCCTCCTTCTTGTTTGAATAGCTGGTACCACAGCTGAGCGTCACCCTCCAAATGGAAGGACACAATAGCCACACGTTCTTGCTCTAGTGTTTAATGGAACTAGAAAAATTACTCCACCCTGCAAGTCCAACTCGTCGTGTCTTCTTCACCATTAAAGCGGAGAAATCGAGTTTGACAAACTTTTGAGCAAAAGACTGCTAAGATCCATTTTAACGGTTTCCATTAGTATTCCCAAGTCATACTCCATGGTTCTGGAGTCGCGCCCTTGAGTTCTCCCATACTTCAGGTTCAATATTATTAACTGGACGTGAACTAAGCTTCTCGAATGGCTCGTTAAGCTTGTCCATTATCTGTTGTTGTTCAACATTGAGTGAGCTCACATCATCTTCCAACTTTTTCACTCACTGATTCATGTATTTGCTCTGATACTATAATGACACGTATTGAGGAAAGTTCTTCTTGTTCTTCGACGTACCTATCTTGCTAAACAAGAACAACTAATCAGCAGTGAGTAAAATAGATTTAATTGGGGAAACTTGGCCTCGTTAACACACACATAAAGCTTCCACTCCCAAATGATTACTTCTCATTTAATACTCAAGCCACTACAAGGAAATAGTCAAAAGATCATCTTCTACTAACTATTCATATAATCTACCCGATAAACCCAAGAAAATAGTCAAAATATCAGCTTTTATTAACTACACATGTAAATCTACCCAAAGGCTTGGTCAAAAACCCAATATACACAACTCTATTAACTACTCCTACACGACATTGCATGAGACATACATACCCATGTTTGCCTTATTTACCATGCTTATCATTAAAGAAGAGCTACATGTTAAGCACGTAACAAACGGTGTCATTATATACTTTTCTATAATACAAGTCCCTCACATGCCCCTATCAAAACCTCCAATGAAGGATTGCCTAAGTAACATATATACCTATGCGCCTTTAGCCATAAGCCCATAATGACAACTAGTTCCACTAAGTTTCCCAAGAAAAATGACAACATTACCCTCATAACAAAATGTTTGCATAGATAAATAAATACTAAACCCAAGTTCTACCAAGGCTCCAAGGGGATTTTTAGACAAGTGAGAGAGAGATTCTTCTTTATTTTGGAAAAAGATATATATATATATATATATATATATATAAGAAAAAGCTAACAATAGCTGGGTAGCTATAATGAAAAGTAATATAGGTAGAATTCTAGCTGTCAGTTTTTCATCGAGTGGTTCAAAATATATAACATTATTTTAATTTTAATTTTTTTCTTTAAATCCGATTAAGATGAAATTTTCAGTGTACATACCTAACACTATTGCGCACCATATAAAAAAATTAATTTTTAATAATTTAAAATGACCAAATTACCTACGAAATTTTTTAGGGGAAGTTTGGTCATTTTACATTTTGGAAAAGATTTTATATATTTTATTTTTAATTGTGAACCCTATTTTTTAGTATACAATTCTAAAATTTCATTATGATATGATTTCTAAAAAAATATCAAAATTCATATAGTGATATGTATTCTGAACCACATGATGAAGATCTGACGGGTCCCATTTGAAAAGTTTTATCTTCGATAGTCATAAATAAGCCAATCATGACTTTGATACCACAGGTAAAAATAAACTATAGATTTATAGATTTAAGGAACTAAAGAAAAAACATGTAAATTTGCATTGGATCGTTGTTCATAATTATCAAAAACGAAAAATACAAACAATAGATCTAAACATACCTTCCATGATCTAACAATAAAAGAAAATGGTTCCTTATTTTGATCTCTGAAGGGGTGGATCGGCCTTTACATATTTTTTCCTCCAAGCTTAATAAGAAAGCTTCCTTATAGAGAATGAGCAAGAGCTGGGACTGTCACCTTATATCTTTTCCTTGTTATGTTTCTTTCATTTATCCTAATCCCATCATAGGTAATTTTCTTTAAGAAAGAGTGGGGAAGATGATTATCATTAATCATTATTTTAATATTGGATAATCGACTCACTTAAATTATGGATAGTTTTACTCTTATATAATTATCGTTAGACCATGAATTGGGGATATTTTATAACGAGAGTTAGAGAGAGAGAGCATGTTTAGCTCTGGCTTAACTTGCAATTGTGTGGAGTTGTGGGAGAGGCTCAAATGGCTAACCAATGGAATCTAATTCGAAACAACAAATTCAAATCGACATTTTTTTCAAATCTTAAACAAAAGGTCATGTGTGTCAAATAAATCAAGGGAAAGTGACTATATATGTCGCCGCCGTCGTCGTCGTCGTCCTCATCACTATCATTGGAGCTTTATTCCAACCAGTTGGGGTTACTACACGAACCATGTCCCTTTATTCCACTGTATCAAGAAGCATACCCTCACTCAAACCATAAGTCACCATATCTTTTCTTATTGCTTTTATATACGTCCTTAAAGGTATTCCCTTGCATTTCTAGAACCTTTGACTTAAATTAAATCACATTTCCTAAACAATATTGTTCTAGGTTGACACACGTGAGCAAACCACCTAAATCTACTCTAGCAAACCACCTAAATCTACTTTCCCTTATTATATCACCTATTTGGCTATTTGAGCTACCCCTAAGTTCCCTCCAATTTATTCACTAAAAATTGTACATCATTGTCTTTTTAATCATCCATATTAGCATCATCATCCCAGCTACACCCATTCTATAGATATGTTATTTTTGATTACCCAACATTCTGTCATATAAATCATGACTACTCTTATATCCATCTTATATAACTTCTCATTCAATTTCATTGGTATGTAACGATCACATAAGACTCTAGAAGTACCTCTCTTACTTGTCTACCCAACTCTAATTCTATGAGCAACATTTTCTTTAATCTATCCTTTCTCGTGGATTATTGATCCAAGATATAAAAAAATAATCTCTTTTAGGAATTTCGTGGTAACCAATCTTAGTGATTCTCCCTTTTTGCTCTTTTTTTTACTAAACTTGCATCCCATATATTTTATAAGTCCGATTAATTTGAAAACCTTTGGATTCTAAAGCATCATTCCAAAGTTCGAACTCAGCGTTTATGTGGCCTTTAGTCTAATTAATCAAAATTATGTTATGTACAAAACAACATACACCCGGGTACATCATCCTGTAAATGTCTAGTTAACTCGTCCACAACGAGAACAAAAGAGATATGACTCAACACTGATCCATGATGTAGACCTATTATACTTAAAAACTCGCTTATCTTTACTAGTTGTCCTCACATTAGTTAACATTCCCTTGTACATATCCTTATCTATGTCAATATATTATATTGAGACTCATTTCTTTTCTAGTATCTACCAAATTATCTATCTAGGTACCCTATCGTATGTTTTCTCTAAATCAATAAAAACCTTGTGGAGATATTTCTCTTCTCCTTAAACTTTTCAATCGATTGCTTGAGTAGGAAAATAACCGCAATAGTTGACCCCTTTGGCATAAATCCAAATTGATTTTTAGTTACACTTGTTTTATGTCTTTGTCGATGTTCAATTGTTTACACGTGATTTCAAGACTTACATGACTAAGCAAAGTTCGAACTATCTGAGATCATATCTAAACTTAATATTTAAGAGTTAGAAGTGGTGGGTCTTATCCAATTCAGATCCACAAAGA
The DNA here is from genome assembly GCF_000471905.2 of Amborella trichopoda. Next base: position 1,614,881 of record NW_006495086.1, on the reverse strand, counting down.
TATCAATCCAAGAACAATTATTCTTTGGCAAATTCACGTTCGAGCCAATATAGGAAGTGTGAAATTCAAACAAAATTAACCCTCTTTTTTTTTAACAAAAATTTCTTTTATTTTTATATATTTTAAGCCTACCTTGGCCTTTAGAGGGCCTGGGCCAAAGCCTCTTTGGCACGGTCTGGGCTAGGCTGGGCTAGGCTAGGTCTGGTGCCCTAAGGGGAGTAGGACTGGCCTGGGCCATTACTAGCCCTACTCTAAACCTTGTTGTAAGATGTAATTTTAGTGTCAGAAATTCTTATTGTGGACTTCAACTTTATTTTTACATCTATTTATGAAATTTAAGACTAAAATAATATTACACATTCTTGGAAATCTAAAAAATGGATTGTCAAGATAACATAAGATACATTATTTTTTTGACAATTCTTTTTTCATACTTATATGTTTTGAGGTCGAGGTCAAAGATGGTAATTGGGTCTGGGTCCAGGTATTGGATCTTGCAAATTGGGACTGGATCCAAATGACTTGGATCCTATTGTGTCAGGGGCGACCTGAGCCCCCAACCCCGACCTAATCCACTATATATAATTATACAAAATAACTATATTACAACATGTAAAATAATTTTTTTGCTTTTCCATTTCTCAACCCGGATCCAATTTTTGGGTCCGGGTGGAGGACACCAAACCAATCTATGTTAGACCTAGTCGGTTAATGCAGGGTTTGTAAAGCACGTCTTGCATTACATAGTATATAAACTTACATGAAGTCTTTCCGTATAAGCATAAGACTACATGCAGAGCCACACGGCCAGAGAGGGGAAATGGTGGCACCCTTTGGGCTTCCTTTAAGAATGAAAAGGAGTGCGGCACGTGCGAAGGTGGCACGCATTTCTAGAGGGACAGTGAAGGGATCAGAAAAAATTCCAGGATTTGGAAGTTAGCTACCGGCCCCCGACACGCTTCAACCCCTCGAATTTTTCTTCTGTTTTTTCTCTCTCTCTCTTCACTGTTTCTCTTTAAAGGAAAATCATGGCTGCAGCTTTATCAAAATACGTAAAGCCTCACCTCATAACTCGTCCAAAATTGTTATTCAAACATTGGAAAATCTTTACCTCCATCATCTTTGTTTGAATATTTTGTTGAAGGAGATTGTGATTAAATGGTATTTGATGGAGCAAAAGATCTTTGGATTCTTCATACCTTATGGCAGAAAATCATAGATTTATGTGGGCTTCAAATTTCTTTCTCTCATATTTTTTGTGAAGCCAATTTAGTTGATTGACTTACTAAATATGGAGTTTCTTTATATTCGTTGTCTATTTTGATGCTTTGATTCCGACAATGTAACCGATGCTTTCTAACCAACTTTTCAATAAAAGCTCTTGATAGTGTCAAAAAAAAAAAAAAAAAAGGACATTCTCATTGTGAAAAAAAAGAATTTCAAGTTTTAAAATTAGTGTATATTTTAACAAATTGTCTAGACTATCCATTTCGTCTTAAAAATAAGTATTCAAATATCCACAAGACCTGTACATTTTAATAGTTTAAAATTTTATTTTCGGTGATGAAAATTTATTTTAGATCTTTTTCTTGAGATTTCTATCATTGAAAGAGCTCTATGAGGATTTGAAGTGAGGCTTTATTTGGTTTTCATACAGCCTAGGCCTTATAAATACAGCACCCCTTTTAATTCTCACGTCCTCGTGTAATTCTTAGGCATTTTCTCTCTCCTTCTCTCTCTCTGACGTTTTCTTATGTTTGTTTTTTACCCTTCTCAGTTTCCCGCCTTTCATTGATTTTTTTAGAGTTTCGAATGGCGGGATTGGAGAAATATTCTCTTCGATTTTCGCATATTTCGTATGATCTCACAAAGGTAAAATAACGTGAAAAAGATAGAGGACAAAAGTAACCCTGCCTTTTTGACAAGAGACTCACTCCCTACCATTATCTTTCCATAAAATGACAAGAACGGACCATGCTATAATTTTTATTTATTTTTTAAAAAAGTTGTCTTTTGCTCTTCATTTTACATTTTTGGTAAGTTTCCTTTTCATTTTAGTTCTACAATAAAAAAAGGAATTTTCTTTTGGCAAGGGGTGTCAATTTCTTGTGGGAAAAATTTGATGCAACCCTTTTTACATTGGTAAATTTATTCCCCGTGTAAAAGGGCAAGTTTGGTTAACATTCTAAAACAACCAGCTTAATCCGGATCGGAAATTGTGCTCTAGATTGAAAATGGTATGAGATTAAACTGGTCCCAAAAAGGCATTGGTATGGGTATGAATCTCCTCTCTTCATATTTTTATTTGTTTTGAAGTTTATTTGTCCCCCCCTAAATCCTCTCAAAAAACCCTTTTTAAATTGAAAAAGGTTTATATAAGGGATGAGGCCTTAAACAATCGAAATAAGGGGTACCTCAAAATTTTATTAGAAGAGGTTGTTTTAATGATAAAAATCCTCAAATCGATCAATCTCAGACTCAAGATGTATGAGCATGAGGAAAAATGATTTCAAGTGTTGCAAATGGTGCATCTTATAATGCATTATCTAGACCATCGATTTTCATGATTTTTAAGTATTTATAGATTTTCTCTATCTATACTATTTTTGAAAATTTAATTTTATAATTAGATATGAAAATAGATTTTTAGGCCATTACAAAGATTTTCAATACCAAATCATCTTTCAAAGCTATCCAAAGTTGTGCCTTGCTTTGATTGTTTAGGGCCTCCGCTTTATACAAACCACACCCTTTAATTTATATTTTACTTGTGTAATATTTAAGATTTTTCTAGATCATTGATTTGATTCAAACTAATGTAGATCATAGATCTGGCAATCCAATACCAATATATGGCGAACCATCGACCCCACCATTCTAGGTTTTGAAACATTGGCTCAGCCATTTCGTCTAAAATCTCGATCTATAGGTCCACCCAAATGACCCAGATGTAGGGGTGGCAATGGTCGGGGTCCAGTTGGACCTAGACCCGAATAGTATTTAAATCCAAAATTTGGACTTGTACTCGGACCCATCGGTACTTCGGGTCTGGCCAGATCTATTGCCACCCTATGACTATGAGCTTTTTTTTTTTTGCCTTTTTTTTACCATCATATTCCTTGTGATTATGAGTTTTTTGCCAATAATACTGTAAATGTTGCGTATATTGTGATAATATGAACACCTAAGTTGTGCCTAAAAACACATGATTACCATCATATTACCCTATGACTATGGGTATGGGTTGCGTACGACTCGACCTGAACTTGGAACCAAAAAGTATTTAGGTCTAAAATTTGAACCCTTATCTGGACCCGTGGACCCGAGGTTGGGTATACCATCGGTTATTGGGTCTAGTGGGGTCCATCGCCACCCCTTACGAGATGATCCTCATTCTGGTTTTAAAACACTTACCAAACAGAAACAAAGACCACAGCATGCACATTCCCTGGTCCTTTTTCAAAAAGGATAAAAATAAGGAGCATACACTGTCATTTCTTTAGAAGGACAAGGTATTACTGTCAATAAGTATGGAAAAAAAAACAAAAAAAAACTAAGAATAGCTACGTACGAAAGATGGATGAAGATTATTGTGGCCAAGCTGACAAGCATTGCCCATTAATGGCCAGCGCAAATCATTTCACTCCGCCTTTTTCCCCTTATTTTTCCCTTTTTTTCGAGTGAATAAATTGCCACCTTTTATTTTCATCTATTTTACTAAACCCCACAATTTTTTTCCCTTTCCTCTCCTATAAAATTCACTCCCCTGCCCTCTCCATCACTGCAACTCTCTCACTGAACCAGCCATGGCGGTCCCTGTAAACTTCAAGTCCTTTTTCCTGTTCTCTCTCTTCCTCTTATTGGGTTTTTCTCTCAGTTCACAGACGAGCCAGCAGGAGAAGGAGAAGCCACTGAGCTTCATCATAAGAGCAAAGCACGATGCAAAACCCTCTATTTTCCCAACTCATAAACACTGGTACCAATCCACTCTCCAGTCTCTATTTTCCAGTGATTCTTCGCCGGAAAACCAAGTTTCCGGCAACCCATCATTGGCAAGCTCGTTCTCCGGCACCTTAATCCACACTTACAGCACAGTGTTTCATGGCTTCTCAGCAAAAATCACACCGTCCATGGCCAAAAAACTCGAGAAAATGGCGGGAATACTCTCTGTGATTCCTGATAAAGCAAGGCAACTTCAGACCACTCGATCTCCTCAATTCCTCGGCTTAAAGAGAAAGGACACAATGGGTCTACTCGCCGAGTCAGACTTCGGGTCGAATTTGATAATCGGTGTTTTGGATACGGGTATTTGGCCGGAAAGGAGGAGCTTCTCGGATCGTGGACTCGGGCCGGTTCCTTCAAGTTGGAAGGGCGAGTGTGTTGAAGGACGCGGTTTCTCGGCCAGTTCCTGTAATCGTAAACTCGTTGGAGCGAGGTAAATTTTTTTGTTTTTTTTTTGGGTAATTCAGTGGGGATGAAAAAATATGAATATTTACTCTTCAGAAATTTTAGAACCGGGGTCCATTTCTTTTTTTATTTTTATTTTTTTTCTATTACCAACCAAATCATGAGTTTCCATATTGATTGATAATGGCGGGAATATGGCAAAAAAAAGCTTTCATTGTCAATAAGCAGTAATTCTTTGCTGCCGACTATTTTTTACAAAAAGTAAAAGTAAAAATAGAAGTTTAATTGTTGCCAAAAGGAATATCTATTTTGGTGATTATGTTGCTGATTGAAATAGAATGAAAAGAAGGGCCGATTCTATGGCCGAGTCAGATAAATAATCGCCGAGTTGTTGCATTCGAATGTTCATTTTTCATGGGATTTTTTCCATTTTATTCTCCTTTTTTCCAATGAATACAGGAGATAAAGGAAAATATAATGAGTAAAATCCCACTGGAATGGAATCTTTGCCGCTTTAAATGAGTCACAGAGATTTTATGTTTATTTTCTCATGGAATGTCTCATTTTTTTGGTTTTTTTACTATTTTTTACTGATTTGGATTAGTAGTTATCCTTGTTTTTCAACTTTTTTGTTATTTTGTGGGGTTTGAGAGAGGAGAAGTGTCTCGTGACTAATTGTTGTACGCCCAGTTGTGAGAACAGAGTGGTGGAGTCAGTCTCCAGATGTGAAGACGAGGAAGTTGGGCTTATTTTTGTATTTATTTGTATTTATTTGTTTTGGTTTTATTAGCTGTTTTTTACCCCTAAAAAGCCTTCAGAAGTTCTACTTTTTTGAGGACGTCCTTTCGTTATGTTTCTTGAGTCCTTTTGAACAATTATTTTCCCAGATGATTTATCCTGGCCCCTGTGGTCCTTTCGGGGTTCTATACACGTGAACAAAATGAGATCTTTTTTATTTGTGGGAAAAGGTCTTAACTTGTAGAAGTAATTAAGGTGCACCTCTTGAATACATTGGAAAATGCTATTTTTATGTTAGAAAATTATCGAATTGATAATCGAGATATTTGGATGTGTTTGATTTGAACTATTTTTTGAGTTTAAAATTTCTTACTTAAGAGATGAAAATAGATTGTTCGGCCATCCTAAAAGTTTTAGGCATTAAAATTGGTTATGAAGACAAAGTTTGGAGGTGCACCTTACTTTGATGGTTTAAAGTTGCAACCTTATACAAACCTCACCTTTTTTTTTTTTGAGCTTATTTTTCGTAAGTGTCCAAAGAAACTACACATTCGATCCTGGGGGAGATGTTCCTCATTTTTCTTTTGGTTTATGTTTAACATGTCCAGTCCTTCAAATGTGCAAACCAATGTTTTAAAACCTGATGTTCAATTTGAATTGTCAATTCTATTGGGAATCAATTGGAACCAAATTCTATTGGGAATCAATTGGGACCAAAACGGGTTTTGGGATGGCATGGTTCCATCCACTTAAAACCCACGATTGTATATATTTTTTCTCTTTTTAAACTTATTTAATATTTTATTAGGTCCCACCAAATCCCTACTTGATGAGCCCTTATTTTAATTTTTATTTTATTTTATTTATTTGTGAAGCTTTTGGATTCCTAATTCAGACCGATTTAGACCCGATCCAAATCGCTGTTTCAGTGAACCAACATGGAGCTTTAGGTGAACAATCTGCCCTATTAATACGGTTTTTAAACACTTGTGCAAACCACATAAGGGAAAACTTTTCAATGATTATTGAAAAATTAAGGATTCTACTCGGAATCGCCCTAGTTGGAACTTGATAGAAGATGGGTGGTTCTCGTCCAAAGATCCAGGTACTTGCCCCAGTTCTCATATTTTCTAAGTTTATTTTTCATGTTCTTTATAATTAGTACACAAATCCGATTTTAGAATTGCTCAATTTGATCTAGGAATACTTCGAGTTGGACACTGCGTGTTAGAATTGGAACCTTTATGATTTGGGTCCCAATTCAGATTTTCTAGCATTGCTTTTCACACTTGAAAATCGTAGGGTATAAATGCTCATTTATTTGTCGGCCTTGTGGTTGGGAGTTCGATTTGAACTTGGGAAGAGGGAGAAGGTTCCCTCAGGACTCAGTTATGGAAAAGTATCCATCTCATTATGGAGGTAGTTGAAACCATCAAACATCCATCTTTGATATGGATTTCAAAAAATGGTGAAAGAATTTTAGAAACACCATTTTAAAGTTTTAAACTTGTACTTTTTACAACATTCATATTCGCCGTCATTGAGATTCCTAACCCATAATATTTTGGATCCAAAATCGGTCGCCTTCTCCAGCTGAATCGGGAGCCAGAGATAACGCACCGATACATCCATAATTGCTTAAGTTTTCGAACATTTTCATATGTTCTTCCTTATTTTTCTTGTAAAAACCTGCCAGCTTTAACTTGCAATTGCTCGAGCCAAGTAGGGGAACTTGGGCTTGGGGCCCTGCGAGTTAGAGCCTGAGCTGGTCTTTCTAATCACTAGCTTGAATATGTTTGAAAACTCGGACTCGCCCCAGTCACTCAGACGGGCAGGGTGCAAAAGCGGGAACTACAGAACATTCAAACTCCGGAGTTTCAGCTGTTTTTGTTATTTTATTAGTATTTTTAGATAGATTTGGTCATGTCTCTGATAGACATGACATGGACTCGCCTCTTGCGAGTTAGAACTCGAGTTTGAACCCTTAACCTCTCTTGCATGATCCTTGATCCTGGGTTTTTGGGGTTGTTTTCTGGTCCTCTATCCTCCCTCTAACCTTGCCTACCCTCCCTCTTCTTTGTCTTAAGAGTATAATCCCCTCTCTTCCTATAGCCCGGACCATCTCCTTCACTTACTCTCTTAGTTGATTGAAGATGAGGGTGGAAGAGAGAGAGAGAGAAGGCTTGTAGTTACAGATTATGAGTGAGAAATATTGTGGTCTCACAGGTACTTCTCGGGGGGCTATGAGGCGATGAGTGGCCCCATGAACGAGACTGCAGAGTACCGCTCTCCTCGTGACTCAGATGGCCATGGCACTCACACTGCCTCCATCGCTGCAGGCCGCTATGTGTACCCTGCTGACATGCTCGGCTATGCCCATGGTGTCGCTGCTGGTATGGCTCCAAAAGCCCGACTTGCTGCCTATAAGGTACTCTCTCTCTCACACACAAAAGGAGCTAGTGTTTGAAAATTCTGGTTCAGGCTTGGACCCACCAGGGCTTGAGTCTGGTCCCCCCAGGTCGTACTCGGAAGAGTCTAGTCATATAAGTCAAATTTTAATATGAAAATAAAAAAATTGTGATAAAAATGTGAGACTCAGGTATTTGTGGGATTTTTTTGGCCTGGCATCACTTGGCTCCCAACCTGCGCTGACTTGCCCAACAATTTTGCAAACATGGAAAGGAACAGTATAATTTGAGCTACATGGTCATGATAATTCCATGACCACAAGGTTAACAACATCCCATCAATGGGTTGGATGGTGACTGAACAGACTTGTCCCTCCAAAAATGTTATTGATTAATTGCATTACAATTCCACGCTCTACCATCTGTCGCTGTCTAAACCATTGATTAGGCTGTAATAATGCACATGGCCGTTGTTTGTTATTATGACCATGTAGATCATATTATATTTCTCCATTCAAAATCATTGCCCTTTGTTGAAATGTAAACAGATGCATGTATCATATGTAGGAAATTTTGCAGGCTCAGATACTGATTGTCAGATTTTTTGTGGGCTTAAATTGGTGCCAAATTTCTTGTGAAATAGCTACAAACTTTCAAACATAGAGAAATATGAAATAATCGTTGTATTTATACAATGTTTATATTATTATGAGAACATTAAATACTTTTATTATTACACTCTTTTTTTTATTGATTACACACTCCCTTTTGTGTACTTAATTCTTCACCTACTACTTCTATCTTTTCTCACTATTGAAGTACATCACTATTTTTCTCTTGCTCTTTTCTTCGATCTCTTACTTTTCAACTCACCACGACTCTCTCTCTTCTCTACACATCATTCAATTTTTTACTCTTGCTTTCTCTCACCCTACCACACACTCTCTCTCTACTACTTTATCACACTACTCAATTTAACTCAACCTACATACACTACGATTCTCTATTTATGACCCATAGCCTCCCCTAAAGGTTCCTATTCATTTTTAATTTTTTATATCACTGAAAGAAAATGTTGAATTTCACAATTCTCCTTTTCAACTTTGGCTTGCTTATGAGGGGAAGAAATGTGAAAGTCAACATTTACTTTTGTTGGTGTAAAAAATTGAAAATGAGTGTGAACATTTGAAAAATGTGGGAGGTATTTGTTATAATTAGGAAAGCATAGTGTGTATGATGTGTATAGGTTGAGTGGGATTAAGTGGTTTGATGAAGTGATAGATAGAGTGGTGTAAAGGGAAAGGGGGTGGTGTTGTGAGAGAGAGAGTAAAGAAGTGAGTGACATGCAGAGAAGAGAGTGGTGAGGAGAAGAGAGAGAAAAAGAGTGATGTACTTGAGTGGAGAGAGAAGTGGTAGGTGATGAATTATGTAGAGAGAATGTTATTAACAAGGAGAGAGTGTGTAATGATGATAGTATTTATATGGCGTTTGATAACTGTCACTGCAGAGTCTGTGAAAAATCCTTGCTAAACTTTTCTAGATTGTGGGAAGTAAGTGAAAATTGGTAGCCTGAAAGTTGGGTACCCTGTTTGATAAATGGTTGCAGTTTGTATAAAGCCGAGGCTCTAAACAATCAAAGTAAAGCACACCTTCAAATGGTATTGAGAAATGTAGTTTTATTATCGGAAATCTTTGTGATAGCCTTAAAACATATTTTCAAATCTAATTACCAAATTTAAAGCTTAAAAAATAGTGTAGATCGAGCAGATTTATGAAAACTTGAAAATTTTGAAAATTGACGGTCTAAAAATTCATTACAAGATGCACTATTTGAAAGTTGAAATCTGTTTTTTTTTCATGTTCATGCATCTTAAGGTCAAGATGATCCTTGAGAATATCTGGGCATCAAAATACCCTCTTCTAGTGAAAATTTTGAGGTGCGCTCTAATTTGATTGTTTAGAACCTTGCATTTATATTAACTTTTTCCTTGATAAATTGTAGTGCTAATATTTTTACCATTTTGGCTTTGGGAAAGCTGGTATATATATTATATGTAAGATATATTACATTGTATTATGCATATTATAATATATAAAAGATATTATTATAATATTATGTTACCATATATTTTTTATTATTATTAATATGTAATATAATATTATATATAATACTATAATAATAGTATAATATTGTAATATATATTATTATAACGCCACTGTCCCAATGCTAACTTGAATTGATGGCATGCGTTTCGCTGAAAGTAGTTGTTGGAGTAACCCAAAGCAACAACTTTCCCTAAAGGAATAGTGAATGAGTAGAACTTATGTTTTGACTTTTCCCCCATTTTTACTGTTCCCAAACAGGTGAACTACAGTAATAGGGGAAGTCCGGCACTTTTCCCACTTTATGCGATTATCAAATGCCCTATTTCACTTTCTCTATGTTTGGAAGTTTGTAGCTATTTACAGGAACACTGGCACTGATTTCAGCCCAAAAAAATTCCACAATTGGTATCAGCACTTTCAAAATTTCTTACATTATATTCTAGCATTTTGATTTCAAACAAGTTTCTAGCAGGTCCTCACCCATTCCATGCCAACAATGGGTGTCTAAGGTGTTCATAATCTGCCATTAAGGTTTCAAATGTAGCTGGTCGTCTGATTACATGTTGACAATGATCGGTATCGTTCCTCAACTTTTTATGGCTGATAAACTTAGCAGAGAAATGACATTAATTGTTGACAGAGGGAGGTTTAGGTGCTGCTAACAAATGTTTGAAATACAACTTCTAGTCTAGTTGCATATGTTCTCCATTTAATTTGTGGCTGATCAAAATAACTACCAAATTAAAGGGGTAGTTACCGTATACCATACTTCACACAGTTTATTGTTTGCATGATGCTAAGTCTCCACTGCATGTTAGAGGTGAAACATTCCAGTGCCATTTACTGCTAACACAGAGGAAGGTTCACTCGATATTATCCCAAAATTCAATAAAAGAGTAAGTGATGACATACCATAGATCTGAGGCTAACACAGTTCAATGAATGGCCACGACTTGGTTGGTTCTGATGTGTTCCATTCTCTCTTCCACACTGTTCATCATCCATTGATTGGAGGTGCTAGGCAAATGATCTTTGGGTTGATCCATCTTTTCTCCAAATGAAATTTCATTCTTTCATTAGATGACTCAGGTTTGAACCCACATTACTTGTCAAGGAAACGGCACGAGGTTAGTTTTGCCACCATCTGGTTTTGGCAATGGCAACTTGAACTTTAGTTAATCTCACTTGGTATTAAGGTGGTGTGATAAATGACCCAAACCAGCAATTTTGGGTATGTGAATTGATGTTGAAGAGTGTGATTAGTAAAAATAGCTGGTTGCTACACGTTATGTTTATCCCACTGCATAGAACTTCCTTTGCAAAGTAACTCAACAAAAATTGATTGTGTGACTGATCTGACACTGGGTCGCCAAGATCATGTTAGACCACAATCTCCACCACTGGATGCCTAGAATAGAAGATTGAGATGATCCATTGCTATGTAATGTACTTCCATTTTACTGTCAGTGCAAGTACTTTGCGGAACTTTGGATCATCTTCACCATCCATGGTAGGGATTCAATAGGAGAAATTAAGATCCCACACAACTCGTATGGGACCTGTACCTGGACTCAACTATTTCGGACAATTCTGTGGCTGAGAAAACTTAAGATAGATTATGCTAAATATGCATGGTTTTGTTGTGGCTTAAAAGGTGTGCTGGACCTCGGGCTGCTTCGACTCTGACATCCTGGCTGCTTTCGACCGTGCGGTCCTTGATGGCGTCAACGTCATCTCCCTCTCTGTTGGCGGTGGGGTCGTTCCATTTTATCTTGACTCCATTGCCATTGGTGCCTTTGCTGCTGCTCAACACAACATCTTTGTCTCTGCTTCTGCTGGTAATGAGGGCCCCGCCGAGTCGACAGTCACGAATGTTGCCCCGTGGATCACAACTGTTGGTGCCGGAACGCTCGATCGGAACTTTCCAGCTGAAATTTCTCTGGGCAATGGTGTCAAATTTTCGGGAGTCAGTCTATACAGTGGTCCCCATCTTAGCCAAAAACCTGAGATTCCCCTGGTTTATGCTGGAAATGCCCCTGCTACTGGTGGTGACGGTTATTCCTCATCGCTTTGTATGGAGAACTCGTTGGATCCCGAGATGGTCAGGGGCAAAATTGTGCTGTGTGATAGGGGGAGCAATGCACGTGTAAACAAGGGCATAGTCGTAAAAGAGGCAGGAGGTGTAGGTATGATTTTGGCGAACGGGGCAGGCGATGGAGAGGGTCTGGTGGCGGATTCACATGTTCTACCAGCTGCTGCTATTGGTGCGAATGCGGGCGATCTTGTCCGTTCTTACGTCAACTCTGTGAAGAATCCGACAGCCACAATTCGGTTTCAAGGGACCCAGCTTGGTGTGCGGCCAGCTCCAGTGGTTGCTTCCTTCTCAGCACGTGGCCCAAATCCGGTGGCTCCTGAGATCTTGAAACCTGATGTCATTGCACCGGGTGTCAACATCCTAGCAGCCTGGACTGATGATGTAGGGCCTGCGGGGGTCACATCTGACCGTCGAAAAACCGAGTTTAACATATTATCGGGAACCTCAATGGCCTGCCCACACGTGTCAGGCTTAGCGGCCCTCTTGATGGGGGCCCACCCCGACTGGACACCCAGCATGATTCGATCGGCCCTGATGACAACTGCATATGTTAGAGACAATCGTGGTGGGCCCCACATGCTCGACGAGGCCACTTGGAATGCATCTTCCCCATTGGATTATGGGGCAGGACACGTGGACCCAAACCGCGCCATGGTTCCAGGCTTGGTCTACGATCTGACGATCCAGGATCATGTGGATTTCCTTTGCAGTTCAAATTATAGTGCAAAGAATATTGAGATTATAACTCGAAAGCCCGAGAAGTGCAGCCAAAAAGTTACCCATGCCGGCAATTTGAATTACCCAGCGATTTCTGCAGTTTTCGAGCGAGTTCCTGGTAGGGCAAAGATGTCCACACATTTTATCAGGACAGTAACCAATGTGGGGGATGGGCCTTCGGTTTATAAGGTTACAGTTAAGGCACCATTAGGGAGTGTGGTTAGTGTTGAACCAGGGAAACTAGTGTTTACCAAGGTTAAACAGAGGTTAAGTTTTGTGGTTAGGGTTGAGGTTAGGGCTGTTAAGCTTGTGGCTGGGGGTTCAAGGGTTAGTACTGGGTATGTGACTTGGACCGATGGGAAGCATGTGGTTAATAGTCCTATTGTGGTCACCTTGCAAGAGCCCTACTAAAACTTGACGCCAGGTTTAGTGTTAGGGTCCTTTTCCTAAAAACAAAAAAGAAAAAGAAAAGAAAGAATTGGAGGTAAAATAAGAACTCTATTGGCTGGGGGTTTTTTTGGGTTAGATGGAGTTTAGTGTTTTCTTTTTGTTTTTTGGGGAAGTTTTTGGGTTTCCTATCCTTGGAATGTTGGTTTTTGGTTATGTAAATCTTTTGGGTTTTCTTTTCTTTTATAATTTGTTTCTTAGGAAGGTGGGTTTGGCTTTTTGGTGGTGGAGTTTTTATTTTGTTTCCTTTTTTTTTTTTTCTTTTTGTTCTTTTTCAGCTTTTCTCTCTATAAAGTGCATTTTGGGGTTATCTAGATTTTACTTTCTTAGGGTTTATTTAATTTGTTGCATTTCCTATGGAAAACTGAGGGTTTTATTTATTTATTTGTAAGCTAGGCTTTTTTGTTTTATCTGTTTAGGTCCCATGTTGAATGGAAATATTGTATTTGTGTGTATAATATACAGAAGAAAGGAGGGTAAGAGAGAGATAATTGGATGTATCTTTTGGATTGTGATGGGAGACATGAAGAAACATGTATCTGGCTCTATGATGATGTTTCTTTTTTCTGAAATTTTGGAAAAGATCTGTAATTTGGGATGTTTTATTTGGAAGAGTATGGTTTATGTATGAATTACCATGAAGGATCATTCGATCTAAGACCATAATAAGTTGCAATTTGGTATAATGTAACATTTAGTGTTAAATTTTAAAAATTTGTTTGTAAGTATTGAAAGTAGCAAATTTTGTAGGGATGTGAATTATATGAATGAGGGTAATTGATATGTTCTGATTGTTTTTAGTCGACTCTAAATAATTGGGAAAAGGTTTTGATGATGATAATAAGGTTTTTTTATTATTGTTAAAGTAAGTGTATTTTTGTGATATTCAAGTGCATTAGTGGGTATTTGCTGCCATTCTCTTTCACAATCTACCCTATTTGTCCTCCATTGTACTACCCTCCCCAGTTTTAGCCGGAACTTGGCATGTGCATCTATGTGTCAAATAAAGAGAATGTTTATTTTAAGGTGAGGCCCCAAAACAATAAAAAATTGAGGCCATCTCAAAAAATTCTTTAGAAGTGGTGCTTTTGATGCTAAAAAATCATTAAATCGATCATCTAAGATTTATGGATGGGAGAAAAAAGAAAAGAAAAGAAAAGATTGTATTAAAAATAGTACGTGTTTTAATGCATTTTGAATGAGAATGGAATAATGAAGTTCCCCCTTCCCAAATCTCACACGTGTTTCTAAAAGCATAGAAACGCTCGCGTGCTTTCTCCCAATCAACTTCGTGTATTCGACCTTTTGAATAAAAACTATCCTTGTTTTTTTTAGTCCACTGAATGATCAGATCACCTTCAAGTCTTCTACCTTTTGAATAAAAACCATTTATCCAATCCAAAATCCTGCGAATTTTGGACATGATTGGAGAAGTCCAAATACAAGCAACAACTCCATTATTCTGATGAAAAGGGCCACATTTCAATAGTTAATGTACCTTCTGAACAAGTACTGAGGAACCTGTTTTTTGTAATTTACCATCTAAATTGATTCATTTTTCATTAAAACTTATGTAGCATGGTTGGGTTTTCTCCTCCCCAGGTGGATGTTCCTTCCTACTCAATTTCCCAGGCTACATACACTGGCCCCCAATTTGAACAAGCACCACTTCTCTAGGTTAGCAATTCATGGTTGGCCTCATTTTGGAATTGGGTTTGGTGCCAATTTCCAACCAAGAACCAATGTCCATGGCCCCAATTGCCATTTTGATCAAGTTTCTCTCAATGCCACAATTACCAAGTGCATGCGTGAAGGATTGGTTGATTATGCTCGCCAACTCTTTGATACAATGCCTCAAAGAAATGTGGTGACATGGAATTCAATGATCAGAGGGTATTCGCTGCAAGGCAATTTGGAGGAAGCTCTAAGACTCTTTTACAAGATGCCGGAGCGTGATCTCATATCTTGGAACACCATGATTACGGGGTGCATGTCTAATGGGGAGACTCAAAATGCGAGGCTATTGTTCATCGAGATGCCCCAACGTGATCTAGTTTCCTGGAATGCAATGTTAACGGGATATGTCCACAATGCCATGATGGAAGAAGCATATCATTTGTTTCAAGTAATGCGTGAGAGGAATGTGATTTCGTGGAACATTGTCATGTCTGGCCTGGTCCACCATAATGCAATTCATAAGGCAAAAGAACTCTTTGAAGCTATGCCTGTGAAAGATGCGGCTTCTTGGACGATAATGGTGTCCGCACATGCACAAGAAGGGAATTTAGATAAAGCTCGCGAGTTTTTTAATCGAATGCCAGCGCGAGATATCCGTTCATGGAATGCCATGGTAGTTGGTTATTTAGAGAATGGGATGGTTGATATTGCAGAGGAGCTCTTCATGGAAATGCCTCAAAAGGATATTGGGTCATGGGGTGCAATGATCAATGGTTATGTGAATTGTGGCCGGCTGCATGATGCGATCCGACTATTTTTGAGCATGCCCAAGAGACATGTTCTTGTATGGAATAGCCTTCTTTTGGGCCTAATCCAAAGTGGTTTGGCAGAAGAAGCTCATGCTTTATTTATTAAAATACCATGTAAAAATGTTGTATCATGGACCATTGTAATGGATGGTTATTTTCACCTTGGGAATATAATCACTGCTCGTTCCTTGTTTGAAATGATGCCTTGTCAAGATGAGACTTCGTGGAACACGGCCATTGCAGGATACACTCGTAACGAATGTGGGGAAGAGGGCTTACAATTGTTTTTTGAGATGCGGATACGCGGCCCAAATCCCGACTTTGCCACCTTTACGAGTGTGTTAAACATATGTTCTATCTTACCATCTTTAGATTGTGGGAAGCAGGTTCATGGGTTGAGTATTAAGTTTGGCTGGGATATTGTAATTGCAGTTGGTAATGCGATCGTAAGTATGTATGCTAGATGTGGAAGCATAGATCAAGCCATGTTTACTTTTGAATATATGCCAAACTATGACATTATCTCATGGAATGCAATCATATGTGCATATGCTCAACATGGGTATGGGAGAGAAGCTCTTGAACTCTTTGATCGGATGAGGTTGGCCAATATCGAGCCCAATCCAGTAACTTTCATGGGTGTTCTCAATGCTTGTTGTCATGCCGGTCTTGTTAGAGAAGGTCGCTACTATTTTGATCTCATGACACACACTTGTGGTCTTGAACCAACATCTGAGCATTATACTTGCATGGTAGATTTGCTTGGGCGATTTGGGTTTCTTGAAGAAGCTCATACTTTGATTGAGAGAATGAGATCTCATTTACGGCCTAGTGCTACTGTGTGGGGTGCTTTGTTAGGGGCATGCAAACTTCATGGGTATATTGAGCTTGGAGAGGTTGCGGCTTCACAAGTTTTAGCAATGGAACCACAAAGCTCTGGGGCCTATTTGATGTTGTATAACTTGTATGTGGGGGTGGGCAAGATGAGAGAAGCAGGGAAAATTTGGTCATTGATGAAGGAAAGAGGGGTGAAGAAGCAACCTGGTTGTAGTTGGATTGAGGTCAAGAATAGTGTCCACATTTTTCTCTCTGGAGATGGATCACACCCACAGAGCAATGACTTGAGTGCCTTGTTAGTGTTATTGAATATGGATATGAGATGGAGTTGCATGTAATGATGACTATTTGAAATGGTTTTTAGACTATGCATTGAATGATGGACTACTTCAATTGGAATTTTTTTTCTTTGACCTGTGACAGTAACTTTTGCCTTACAAGAATTATTAGATCCTGACTAACGACCATCTACAACAACATTGTATTGCCATCTCTAATTATTTCTTCATATATCAGTGATTGGAAGAGACAGTGAAGCTTCTTATTTTTCACTGGTACTATTCATGAGCGATTGGATAGAATTCAGGTCTTGAATACCGTGTACATATTTGAAGATGAGTCACAGCCTCAGATTAAGAATTTAGATGCCTTCTCATATAGGTTTGAGATGGAGTTGCAGGTATTGATGATTAGAAAAATGGGGCTTAGAAATCATACATTGCAACACTTGCCCGACTTGAATGTTTCTTGAAATTGCGTCACAGATGATATAATTGACAAATACCTTATTTGAACTTCTACAACTTGGTAGTGATCTATAAGATCTTGACCGCATCCATTTTTTAGTTCATGGTGTTATATCCTTACCTGTCCCCAAGCAGAGTTGATGATCTAAAATCTCCTCTGCTATAAGTTTTCATGGTGAATTTGATATGTTTATATAATTTGGTTGTCAGTGCATAGGTCATATTGTACCAGCTGGTGAACTTGCCCATTCTAATAGAGAGGTATTCTTTGTTAGATTTGCATGGTAGCTGGTTTGTTGTGTTAGACAGAGAAAATATACGTGCTGAAGGATCACATTACAATGGTCATCACTTGTGGTATCAAGCTTGACGATCTGGTTCATCAACAGAGTAGAAGTCGATCTTGAGCCTATTGGATGAAATAACCAGGTGGCATGTTTAAGCATTACTTCTTCAACTATTGATACTTGAGGAACCTTGAGCCTGCAGGTTCAAGTGGACCATTATTGTTGGTGAAGGTTGAGTGCTAAAGGCATTTTTTGGCCACTAGGGGTTTCATTGATTCAAACAATAGCTCCTCTTTGGATTAAGTGGTTTTCTCCCCTCCACCTCCCGGGGTCATTGATTGCAAGGAGAGTGATTCATTGAAATGTCATCTGATGGGTGAGCCAAGTTTTTGCACATTGGAGGTTAACATATATTTTTTTCATAACATTTTCAAGATTGTTAATTTGCTATAGATTTTGTTCAAACTTGTTCTTAATCAGGGTGATGAGATTGTTGATTCCTTTGTGAAACAGGTCAGAGCGCATGTTTCACCAATGGTTCCTTCTTGTTATCTCAACCTTTATTCAGATTTAACAGCCTTCTCTTTGCTTTGTTGTTCATCTGATGATATGCCCGTATCAATTGCGTCATCTGCAACTCACAATAATGTATCTTTGAAACTAAAGGAAATGTACTGTTAAGAGATACAAGTCTTGAAATTGCCAACCCTTCGCTACTGGCACTCGACTTTGGTTGAATTAGAGGCTCAAATCATACACAAAAGTGATATAGTGGGATTTGAACAAACAATGCAAGATCTTCAGCCCAAAACACTCTTGGATATATGTGTAAAATTTCTTCACTATGTAAAACACCCCAAGAAAATAAGCAATCCAAATTTGAAAAGAAGGATCACATGCAGGGCGAAAAATATTTTGAACTCAATACTGGTTCTGATTTAATCACTTTAGAGGACAACCTAAGGAGCCTTAAGTCCCATACAAAAAACTATGAGATTTATAGTCTCAGCTGTATAGAGTAATGCACACCGCTGGATTTATGTGGGGTGCACGTAGGTTATTGAGACGACTAATTTGAGGATTTTTTGCATTGGATGTAATTCTCAGTGAGATTTGAGGGCGGCTTTATGTTTCTATTGCAAGTCTCTGCCAACCTTTTCAATTTCTTATACGAAAATTATATGATGGTTAGCACATGAACACGGATCTGTATTACTAGAAAGCAGGATCCGGATCATATACAATTATATCTATCACATACATAATTGTACCATATGCCCCGAAATCAAAATTCGGTATTCTTGGTGAGAATGCAATTTTGATAGTCCAAATTGTACTATCCCTCCTCTTCTAGTGGCTGAACCTTGTGTGCTAGGTATGGGCCGCTATGCACGAATAAGATGGAAGTTCAGTTATCCAATCCTCTGAGCTTAGGGGATTTTCATAAATCAGGCTTTTGCTCGATTCGAGTGAAGGCAAAGTCGAGTTCAAAATATTGAAGTTTGTCTTCAAAAATATCAAACAAGCTAACCTAGCCTTTTTTTTGTTTGAATTTCCGGTGTTGTATTTGTTATTTTATTGAGTTCCCCCCCTCCCCTAAACTCCTTTCACCCATTGACCATTGTTTAAAACAAAGGTCCAGCGCCCGAAGGACCTCAAGGCACATGCCCAGGGTTAGGCTGTCCTCCCTGGGCGCCAGTACAGGGGTGCCCCCCCAAGTAGTCAAGGCGGGTGCCCTGTGCCCAATCCTAAGCAGGTGCTGAGATATTGGGCCGTTTTTTTAGAATACATAAAGTGTCCTCTAAGGGAACCTTGGTTCGACCCACAATATTTTCATAGAAGCTATTAGGGTATTCTAGACCCCCAAAGTGAAAAAAAAACGAAAGAATCTAAGCCTTCAAATCTATTGATTTTGAAATATTTATCGAAAAACAATATAATATCTCAAGAAATATCCATAAGCGTACTCTTCATTGTTGCTAATTTTTTTAGTATTTCATCTCATCTTAACTAATCCATACTCTAGTATTGGATATTTGGGCTATTGATTTTATACTTATCTTCTGTGTTTCATCTTGTCTAGTTGTGATCGTATTCATGTGTCAATATTGGGTATTTGGGCTATTGGTTTTATACTTCTCTTTTGTGTTTCATCTTGTCTAGTTGTGATCGTATTCACATGGCAGTGTGGAGTATGCCATACTTAGTTTGGATTTGATAGTTAGAGATTAATACACCATGAACTTGTTTTTATTTTTGCGTTTTTCATTATATTTCTCAATTGATTTGAAGTTTTGAACATGTTTCAACATTTATGGTTATATATTTGCATGGAAAAATTTAGTTAGAATGCACATATGTAAAA
>NW_006495086.1:1584565-1595093 GCF_000471905.2 Amborella trichopoda | reverse complement strand
ATTTCTTGCATATTTCTAGTATTTGACTAGTTTCTTTGATTTACTTATGATCCAATGGCTCTTCTTGTTCTAATTGAGACTCCTCGAAATTCATTTTGGTTGGTGTAATCTTTGGGGGCCTTTTCTTCCATGGGAAACTCAATTCTTGGGATGCTCCTGCCAAGCTTTTAGACTTGTGAAATGGTTTCATGCTCCTACGTGAGCATATTGCAAGTCAGGAGTATTTTTAGGACTCTGAATTTTGGGATGTACCCTCTTGAACCTAGTGACCACCCAGAGAGAGAGAGATTCATGCTCTTACAGGGTACTCTAAAAAAAAAAAAAGCTCAAAACACGGGTATTCAAAAAAAAAATAATAATAATAAAAAAACTAATTGACTTATCCAAAGCGTATGATGATCATATAAATATAATACATGACTAAGATCACGTTTTCTCTAACCGGTTTTAGTTATGACAAATTTCTTTAAAAAAGAAATAACGTTATTAACATTAATACTCATGAGTGAATAAAATTTTCATTAACTTTTCAACAAAAAGTTTTGGTATCTGTCTATCTATTTTATCTAAAAATTTTATGATTGCCTCGGGCTTGGAGCTCGCCACTGGCTTGAGGCGAGTTAGTTGTGTGAATCAAAAGTGAAAGGCTACTAAAAAATAGTTAAAATCAGCCAAAATTAAAATAATAATAAAAATATTAAAAGACAATAGAATATAATAATATATTAAAAGGATTAGTGAGATTTTATTTGTAACATGAGTATTTCAAAAAAAATAAAGGAAACAAGTAAAAAAATTGACAAAGAAAGCTCCAAAATCATCTTAAAAACCATCAAAATCATCTAAAACCATATTTTTAAATAGTTTTATTTATTTTTTGGTGCCCGAGGAATTGGGCACCCCAACTTGGACAATTCTTAAAGGGTGTGGTTTCCATAATGTTGAAACCTTAAACAATCCAACTAAGGCACACCTTCAAATTTTATCATATCACATAATTTTGATGTAAAATATTATTAGAATTATCTCAAAATCTATTTTTATATCTAATAATAAAATTTTAAACTCAAAAAATGGTTAAAATTAAGTAGATCTATAAACATATGAAAATCTTGAAAATGGACGTTCTAGATAATGTGTTGTAAGATGCATTATTTCTGGAACTCATAATCATTCTTCTTTTTACATAAGCATACATCTTGATGTCGAGATGATCAATTAGAGGATTTTTCAACATTAAAACAACCTCTTCCGCTGGATTTTTGAGGTGCATCCGAAGTTCTACATTTTAAGGTTGCAACCTTGTATAAACTTTTTCCATTTCTAAGCGTCGATTCTATTATATCTATCTATATCTTTATCTATGTAATATATAAACCACCACCTGGTTTGTGGATCACAAGATGCTCTCTAAATATGTTAGGAGGCTTGGAGTTGTGCCTTGGCAGGCCAATCATATGCAAATTAATGTCTTTCTTATTCATGAAACTCCAGTTTAGTTTAAAAGGGTAGCCTTTTTGAGTAACCTCAGAATAATTAAAAAAAGATATACAAAAAAAGAACAAAATAGTTTAAGGAGAGAAATGAAAAGAAACCTATGGGTCGATTTCATTGGGGTTTCGCTCTTGAAGATAGAGAAATAAGAAATTAAAGAGAGGATTTTTCGAGAAAGAGAGGGAAAGAAAGTCACAAATTTCCTTTATGTTTAAGAACTTTTACATTATTTTAAAATCTTCACATATATGTTATAAAACATTTATGAGTATGTGGAATGCTTATAATCAAAAGTGTTGTCAATCTTTTCACACTTTTAATAAAGTGCAAAAATTAAAAAAATAATAAAACCATGAATATCAATTCAACAATAATTTTATACTAATATTTCAACTATGAAAATAGTGTTTGGGTTAAAACGACACATTTTACAATTAATATTAGTATTTTAAAACCCAGCGATTTTTAATCCAGGTCGCTGATCTGTATATAGAATCGGTTGGGACTGAATCAGCTCCATAATGGTATATAGGTCCCGGCCGGGTTCCCCCTTAAAACCTCTATTTTAAAATATTTTTTTTTTTTAAACTTATCCAATATTTTTTGTGATTTCTCTAAATTCCTACGGACCCCACCCAATAACCTTCTATTTTAAATTTAATTTTTAGACACACTAATACAAAAAAGACAGGGCAGACCAGCCGTACCCCATAACCAGGCAGATATGAAAATCGATTTTCAGTATAAATTCCACATTACATTTAAAAAAGAATATGCCTCGTGTCCACCGTGTGCTGGACATGGACCTAATCTTTAGCCTAATTTATCGGTGGTCCCTTTCGACTTTCAACTTTCAACATTCATCTCTCTCCTTTTCCAAACTTAACTCTGTAAATAGTGAACCACATCTACTTGAGCTTGACATTAGAAAATGGAGATCCTTGATTATTCCTTTAGTGAACCACATCAATCCCCAATTACTCATAATATTTCTCCACTTTTCTACCTATGAATATCACTCTCCTGATTGACACAAATCCACTTTTAGAGTTGGAAAGGAGGCCCTTGATTGCATCATCAATGTATATAGAATAATCCTTGATCAATTCACACCATGTATAGTGAGCTCCTATAGAAGCATACTGTATATATAGTCCCTCCGGTAAATAAATAAATTAAAAAAAAAACCCTACTTAGAGTATTTATCTAAAGAAAAATTTTATATAATGTTACAATCTTAGACTGTAAAATTCAAGTGCACATAAAAAATCCATGGTGCAAGGCTGTTTTGAAGTCAGAAAACTCCAATTGATCATCTCGATATCGAGATGTATGAATACGGAAAGAAAACTTTTCTGAGTCTCAAAAATAGTGCATGTCCCAAAAATAGGACATCTTATAACACATTATCTAGATCGTCTAATTTCAACATTTTATGTGTTTATAGATATACTTGATTTGAACCATGTTTGTAGTGTAAAAGTTTATAATCAGAGATGAAAATGGATTTTTTGGCCATCCTAAGAATTTTTTGCACCAAAATTACTATCTTATTATAAAATTTAGGAGTGCACTTTACTTTAAATGTTTAAAGTTGGAACCTTATGCAAACCACAGTATTTTTCTACTATAAACATTGGGGTTTAGTTTTGAATTACCAACCTAGTACTTATAAAAAAGTTTTAGATACTTAAATTTGACTGCTAGGCAATCCACATGCAATCTTAGGGTATCATTTTTATTAGGCACATACAAAATGGATGAAGGTTTTTTTACTCAAGTCTCTGGGTTGGGGAAGTTAAATTCCAAAATTTAGGGCAGTAGAGGTTCCTATAGGACTAATCATATTGTTACCCTATCTCTCTGTTTGGTTTTGACACCTTGATGGGGCTTTTTTAGGCTGTTATTTGTTATGGAGTATTCACCTATCTTAATCTATTTCTATTAAACACTCATTATCATTGCTTTGTAATACAAAAATTTTATGAAGAAGTGCAATTTTTTGCTATTAGAATAGGTAGAATATATATTTTTATAATAAGCTAGTATCATTTTATTAATTCTTAGAAATCAATTAATATTTCATGTAGGTGATGTCACATTTTATGTAGATTATGTCACATGTGAGTAATATTATCCCCAATATAGTTAATAAACAATTTTATTACTGGAAATTTCTAATTTACTTTTAAAGAATTACCTAAAATATCTCTAGCGATAAAAGTTAATACATTACAAAAAAATATTGAATAGGTTAAAAAAAATACTCCATGAAAGAAAGTAGCAATAAAAGACTTCACTATAACCTACTCCATTGATGAGTCTAAGAGACCTTTGCTCCTAGGTTACCTGAAATTCATGTTTTCACGTTATTCATGTTTCAATCTATCTTTCCTACATTACGGCACAGTAATAATACACCCACTTATCATCATCATCATTTGAGCCAAGGCTCTAAACAATCATATTTGAACCTATATAAAAAATTTCACTAGAAGAGGTTGTTTTGATGTCCAAATATCTTCAAATTGATTATCTCGACATCAAGATGCATAGACACGAGAAAAAAATAGATTTCAAGTTTTGAAAATAGTGTATTTTGTACCGCATTTTTGGACGTCAATTTTCAAGTTTTCATAGATATGTCGATCTACACTATTTTTGAATGGGTGCGGTTTGTATAGAGCCTAGGCTCTAAACAATCAAATTAGAGCCTACCTTAAAATAGTGTCGAGAAATGTGGTTTCAATATTAGAAATCTTTGTGATGGCCTTAAAATATATTTTTATATTTATTTATAAAGTTTAAAGCTTTAAAGATAGTGTAGATAAATATATCTATGAGAACTTGAAAATCTTGAAAATTGACGGTCTAAAAATGCGCTACAAAATATACTATTTTCAAAACTTGCAATCAATTTTTTTCTCATGGACATGCATCTTGATGTCAAGATGATCAATTTGAAAATATTTGGGCATCAAAACAATCTCTTCTAGTGAAATTTTTTAGGTAAGCTCAAATTTGATTGTTTAGAGCCTCGGCTCTATATAATTTTTCCCTTTTTAAATCTTTAAATTTTATAAATAAATATGAAAATATATTTTAAGGCTATCACGAAGATTTTCGGTATTAAACCACATGTTCGTATACTATTTGAAGGTAGGCACGAATTTGATTGTTTAGAGCCTAGGCTTTATACAAACCGCACCCTATAGGGAGATGCTTAATTACATTCAATTAAATTAATATAAACCCCAGCCGATCGAGCATATTATTTCTCACAGGGTAGGTACAAGTGGTTTTTCTTTTGACTGTGCAAGGAATCTGAACGGACAAAACGATCTTGAAGGGAAAAGTTTTCCATTGTGCTCCCTCAGGTGTAAAACTCAACCTCAAAGTATGAGCATTTTATCATTTTGTTCCCTAGGGTAAACTTCAATTTAAATGTATTTTAAGACTCCAAACTTTGTAATACAACCTCTTTTACACACGACTAACCCTAAAATGGAAAACATTCCATCTGCCTAAAAAATAATATAAAAAATTATAGGAGTAATCGATCTAAGTGTTTAGAAAATCAAAAAATCAATATTTTTTAAAAATAATCATTTGGTGATTGTTAAGCATATCACAAAACTTTAAATGGAAAACATGCTCCTAAGTACTTCTTTGGCTAGAGGGAGCAAACGTACAATATGCTAACGCAGGATCACAGTCTCTCGAGACTCCAAGTATTTGGCTATTCCTCAAAGGAACCAAAATCATCGACGTTTTTCATGGAGAGCAGAAACTTAAAAAGACCGCACCTTTCTGGTAACAACAATATATATATAAAACTTAAAAAGACCCCATCTTTCTCGTAACAAAAATAAATAAATAAATAAATAAATAATATATATATATAGAAAAGATGGGATTAGCTCACTAGTTCATATGAACATATGAGTCCAACGGTCTAGATTGAATCTGGACCGATCTGACGATCATGGATATCCGGTAATGCTAAAATTTTAGTTTTTTTTCTACATATTCAAATCACTTGAAATTTTAGGTGTGTGTTCTTTTCATCAAGACTCACCTAATAAAAATATATTAAAAAAAATATTCGCCTAAAAAAAGACCAAAATGCCCCCCAAAATTTTTTGGGGGTATTTTGGTAAATTTATTTAATGTAAAATATTTTTTTGATATTTTTTAAAGATTCACCTATTTTTTATGAACGCGTGGCTAAACTTTCAAGTGATTTTTATTAGTAGAAAAATAAATAAAATTCAAACACTACCCAGACATCTGTGATCGTCAGATCGGCTCAGATTCAATCTGGACCATTGGGCTCATATGTTCATATGAACTAATGGGCTAACCCCAGCTTTTTCCATATATATATATATATATATATATTATTGAAAACGTCAAAAAAGTCTAATGTACTTGATCATTTTCAGATTTTTAATCAATGAGGGAATTCTAATGGAGCATTTTGAGACTACATCACTAAGATTCAAAGAACTTCTCGAAGAATTGGCCTCTCTCTTTTGTAATTTTTAATATTTTTAGTAGATGTACATTGATGAGAATAGGGAACATCTCAATTTTTATGTGATTTGGATTTATAACAAAATATCGAAAAGTCAAATATAAAATATATTTGTGACTGTCCGATTGACCGAGATTCAATCTGGGCTGCTGAACGTACACTACTATTTCTCTTTGGTAAAAGAGAATCACAAACATACACACAAAAGAGGTTTATATAAGATTGACACTTTAAAATGTAGAAGTGAAGTGACATTAAAAACAAAAACAAAAAAAAGTAGAATTAAGGCACCTCTAAAATCCTTTGACAAACGTTGTTTTTGATGTAGGAAAAATATCCAATTGATCATCTCGACATTGAGATATATAGATATGGAAAAAAAAAAAGAGATTTCAAATTCTAAAAATATTACATCTTGCAACACATTATTTGGATCATCCATTTTCAAGCTTTTCATGTGCTCATAAATCTACATGATTTGGATTATTTTTAGAATTAAAATTTTTTAATTAGAGATAAAAATAGATTCTTGCACCATCCTAAAAATATCCAACACAATTGTATCTCATAACAAAGTTTGAAGGTTCACATTATTATGATTATTTAAGATTGCAACCTTATGCAAACCACACTCACATCAAGGTGAGAAGCATATGTGCCGGTGCTTGGAAAACCGTCATTGAAAGAAAAAAGGGTAATTTTCAAGGTGAGAAGCATATGTGCTGGTGCTTGGAAAACCGTCACTCAAAGAAAAAAAGGGTAATTTTGACACTCACATGACACAATTGTTAGTAAAACGATGTATCATCTAAACTGTCAATTTCTCAGATTTCCAAGGGTTCAAAGATCTGCATGATCTACACTATTTTTAAAAGTTAAATTTTATAATTAGAGATGAAAATAAATTTTCAGGCCATTATAAAGATTTTTGATACTAAAACAACATATTTTTACACTATTTAAAAGTGCGCCCTACTTTGATTGTTTAAGGCCTTGGCCTTATGCAAACCACACCCCTTACATATACAAGTTCACATTCCAAAAATATAACAATATTTTTCGTTAATTGTATTTTTCATTAACATTAACAAAAGGAAAAAGTTTATATAACGTTGCAACCTTAAAATATAGAATTACATATGTACCTCAAAAATCATTGGAAAAAGTCTTTTCGATGTTGAAAACCCCTCTAATTGGTCATCTCGACATGGCGATGTATGATTATGAAAAAAAAAAGATTTTGAGTATAAAAAATAGTACATCTTGCAACACATTATGTAGACCATTCATTTTTAAGATTTTCGTATGTTTATAGATCTACTTGATTGTAACCATTTTGGGAGTTTCAATTTTTATAATTAGAGATGAAAATAGATTTTAAGAGAATCCTAATAAATTTTTTACATCAAAATTACATGTTATGATAAAATTTGGAGGTGCACCTTAATTGGATTGTTTAAGTTTTCAACCTTATAGAAATCACACGCCTAGCAAAATGCAGTTGTATACAATGAAACCATTTACCTTTGGTACATGGAGGTCACGATTACTCACATTCATCCAATGTGAAATCTGATAGCTTAGATGTGGCATAAAGTTCGAGAAAATTTCTTTTGAACTTTGAGCTTAGTCAATAAAAATAAATGCCGCCACCTAATGTCACATCTAATGGTCATGATTAATTGTGACTACCTTATAGCTAAGGTAAATGATCTCATCATATATTTACCATAACAAAATTTTGGACGTGTGCACCTACTTTACCAAAATTGAGAGTGGAAATATATTCAATGGGGAATTTTGAATGATTGGTTCCTTGAATCTTTCCACTATCCCTTCAAATTGATTCAACAGAGAGATAGAGAGAGAGAGAGAGTTTTATTTTTATTTGATCACTTTCAAAGAGTAGTTATTGCTTTGCTCACCTACCCTCACCATCTTATCTCTTAGGCAAAATGACTTGTGCCTAACACTTCAAGCCCAAAAACCTAATTTGGTCAAAATGTAGCTTTACATCTTCTCACCTTGCCGACTACCTAAGGTTGATAGAGCATAAATCATCAATTTCTAATTGATCAAGAGGTGAAAAATGTGTTAGTTATTGAGGCATATGAGTTTATGCATTTGAGATGTATTGGTTATTTTCCAAAGGAGACCAAATTGAAAAGTTAGAAAATATAGATACCCCCAAATTAGACTTTTTAGCAGATACCTACCCCTCATACTTTTGATATATCTCTTTTTTTGGACCAAAATATCTTAATTTTGATTGGTATTTCTCAATTTTTTTCTCTAATGCGGTGTGGCACCAGACCGAAATAACTTAAATATCGAAGCCGATCTGATATAATTCGCATATAAAAGCTGGTGCCCTTAATTGGCAAAAAATGTGCAAGACTGGTATAATTTCAATATAGGCGGGTCGGCATAATTTCAATATAGGCGGGTCGGCATAATTTCAATATAAGTCGATCCAACATATTTTGTGCCGGATTGAGAGAATTCGAATATCAAAAGTTGGTTTAGTGCAATTTGTGTCAGACCAACACTTTTTGTTAAACGTTGGTCCGGCAAATTTTGTACCGCACTGGGACAAGCCAGTTCGGTATATTTTTGTGCCACGCCGGCACATGGGTATTTTGGTAAAAAAAACAAAATCAATCTTTTTACTTTGAGGTGGTGGAAGAAGTTAATACAGGCCGGCACATTGGGTGTTTTGATAAAAATAAATAAGTTTGTTTTACTCTTAGATGGTGCAAAAATAAATACTACTCAAGTTAGTATGATATTAAAAATATCAGAGGCAACGCCTAGACAATAAAAATGGGGGGTACCTATGAAACACTTAAAATTATTTGACAAGTGGCAATATTTTTTTTGTCAACTTACGAATATTTATTTGCAAGGTGCTTCCTTTTGGGGGGAGCAAGCGCCAAGTTGAAGTGATGGATCCAACACAGAATTAGAGTTTTATAATAACAAGTTGCCTCAATTCTGTACGAGATAACTTTAAAAATAAAAATTATTTTATGACGAGAAGATTAAGGAAAAGTTAATCAATATTTAAAGTATATACTAACTCTGTACGAGACAGCTTTGAAAATAAAAAGTATTTTATGACGAGAAGATTAATAAAAAGTAAATCAATATTAAAAGTTTAAGTGTACATAAAAGAAGGGAGAAGAATCGACAAAAATGGGGTACGAGAGAAGTAGGAATAAAGGAATAGTATTGGACATTTTAAGTCAGAAAATAAAGAGAGAGAAAGAGGGGAGAGGATAGTTCAAGAGAAGAGGAAGAGGTAAAACCAAAGAATTGGACCTTGAAGCAAATGGAATCGATTTAGGTTCCACATGATCTATATCATTTTTTGAGTTTTAAATTTTATCATTAATGTTGAAAATTAATTTTAAGGTCAACATAGAGATTTTTGTTGTCAAAAGTATTTTGTGGATAGAGAATTTTATGTGAGGTTCTATTTTGTTTTTAAACAACCTAAGCCTTATAGAAACTTATAAATAAAAAGCATTTATATTAAGGGTGTGGTTTCTTTAAACAATCCAATTAATGTGCATCTTCAAATTTTATCATAGCATATAATTTTGATATAAAATATTCTTAGGATTATCTCAAAATCTATTTTTCATATCTAATTATAAAATTTTAAACTTCAAAAATGATTAAAATCAAGTAGATCTATAAACATAGTGGAAACTTGAAAATGGACGGTCTAGATAATGTATTGTAAGATGTACTATTCCTGGGACTAAAAATCCATTTTTTAGTCATAGTCATACATCTCGATGTCAAGATAATCAATTAGAGGGTTTTTCACTATTAAAACAATATTTTTCAATGGATTTTTGAGGTGCATCCATAGTTCTACATTTTAAAGTTGCACCCTTATATAAACTTTTTTGTTATATTAAAGCATCATATATTTTTAGTACAACAACTCATAATTATTTTTATCCATCTGATGTAAACTTTTGATGGATTGAGTGTCACCAAGAACTTTCATTTTGGAGTTTGTGCCTAATTAATCACAATTTTAAAAAGAAAAATATAATTGCCAAAAAAAACAAAGACAGTTTCTATGCGGCCAGCATGCATAATGTAGAACTACAGGCTTGGCAATAAATATATTTTTTAAAATATAATTTGATTCTAATTTTTAGAGAATATTTAATCTTTATCATGGAGATTATGAATATGAAAAAAAAAAAAAAATTGAGAACTTGAAATAATAATTATATTAAAAAAACATTTGGACCGATAGTTACACTTATTTTTAGATGGACCACTTATTTGCATCTATCTTTGAGATGGATGCCTTATACCTCTAGACCGCATATTGTAGAAATGCGATCCAGCCCGCATGAAACAATTTTCCAGAAAAAATATATACGGAATTGGGTGATTTCTAGGCCCCTTTGGACCATCCCATCCCATCCCAAATTTTGGTTATCGGAAGATTCCATATGGAGCTCTTTGAAT
>NW_006495086.1:1565840-1583998 GCF_000471905.2 Amborella trichopoda | reverse complement strand
ATCACCGTTCAAAGTTCATTGTACGGTCACGATTGTCTGGTAGTATTTTATTTTTCATTTTTTTTATAAATCAGAATTACCTAAAATTTGGAATGTACGTACATCTTAGTGAGGCACACTTAAATAAAATATAAAAATAATAATTCGTAAAATAATATTGACCAAAATACCTTCAAAACTTTTGGGGGTATTTTAAACAAATATTTTCATATAAAATATTTTTTTGATATTTTTTGTAGATTTGTTTGTTTTTTTATTAACAAATTATCCAAATTTCAAGTCATGCGTAAAAAAGAAATGAAAAATAAAACACTACTGAACAATAGTAAACGTGCGATGAACTTTGGATGGTGATGAGCGTAGGCGAAGTCACTGTTCATTTTCACCTATAGGCCTTTTATAGTATCTTCCATATATATATATATATATGATTGTGATTTCATGCAACACTTGTATAGTAATGTGATGCAACAACATTAAAAAAAACTATGTTAAGGCCTTTTGTTTGATCCAAATTTTAAAACATATACTCTTTTTATTGTAATGAACAAACACAAAAAATAAAAATTTAAAAACGGAACCTAAAAAGTATTTTGATAAGATTTAGCTCAATTAACATAGGCCGTTCATTTTGATAAGATGCTTAGATCTAGGACTTAGAAGGATTTTTTTTTCCCTATTTTTTTAGATGGCTTTATTATTATTAGATGAATAATGTTAGAAAGGAAAAATTGATTTTGAATTTGTAAAGGCTAAGATCTAGAAATTCACCAAATGAATGACCTAGATTCGTTGTTGGAGGGGACTCATTTTGATCATATCTAAGGTTCAAATTAAAATTTATTTATTTTGGATTGATTATTGAAATGAAGAGAATACGTTTGTAAAATTTTAGGTCATACAAATACCATAAACATGATTTTTTAGATGTGTGGTTGCATTATACTATAATACAACCATTGCATGAGATCACTACCCATATATATATATATATATATATAAAGTTCCTATGGGCATGCTTTCAACTTGAACCTTTAATGGTAGATGAAATAGTTTAAGGTTATCTATTCTTTTTCAACAATTTTGTAGCAACATCATGAAAATTTTCTACATTTTGAAAATCACACTTGACACAGATCTCACGGAGTTATGGAACTTCAACCTGCTATTAGTGTTAGTATTTTTAAGATATAGTGGAAGGATGCAGTTTTTATAGGGTCTAAGTTTAATGAAGAAAGTAAAGCCTCAACTTGAATTCTCATCTCGAATGCACTTTAAGCATAAGAAATCGACATGTTGATTCTAAAATTAATTATAAAATTTAATACTAAAAAACATTGTATATATTTAAAAATTTCTTTTTCTTTCACCGACAATATCACTCACAATATCCTATTACCATTGATTTATAATAATAATAATAATAACTAGACTATTTGCTTTATGTGAAAAGAAAAACATAACATAAATAGAACTTTAAATAAGTAAAATCGCCAAGGATTATCTCAAACGAGTTTTGTGCCAAATCTCCTCCTTCTGATGGTACTCGGGATCTTTGATCAGTTTATTGATTTCTCCTTCTTACAAAAAACCCAAACAATGCACATGGATCTCTATCTAGAACCACCCACCTATAGCCTTTATGATTAGGCCTAATCCAAGCCCCTTGGCTTGATCCTTATGAGAGATAGAAATCAAAAAAGGAGGGAGAAACTATTAGCAAGGGATGATCCCTTTATTGCCCACAAAGCATATAACCAGAACCTAGCTTGATTTAGAACCTCTAAGAGAGAGATGTAGAAGCTTGATTTAGAACCTATAAGAGAGATGTCGGTTAGAGAGAGATTCTATTTTAGAGAGAGCAGAGAGAATAGTACAAGGTATAGAGATAAGGGAGGAGAATGATCATTTTTATAGATTTTTTATGCATTAGGATTTGTCATAAAATTGTAGAAACGAATCTTTACCGTCGATCTAATAAGACTTGTAGGTTGAGAGATGTGAGCCATCAATTCATTGGATCTATCATCAAGATGCTAAGGAAGGTATTAGAATCTTATACTTCCCTTCTTAAATCTATTCCCATCAAATAAATTAAATAAGAAAAATAATTTTTTACTTTTTCATTTAATGAATATCTCTTCCTTATTCAAAAACTTGATTATCAGGACATACTAAATATGATTTATAAGCCACCTTTCAATATCAAAGCTTACTTAAAAATACATGCCTTGAATGAAAGGCTTATCACTATTAGAAACCAATGCCCCTTGGAATCGGGCGTGCAACCCATGGTGAGCATGGGTGGTCCCCACATACCATCTCATGGTAAGTATAGTGGACCTCATAGGCCCCCATGTGGAACATAAAATATTAATAAAAAGATTTAAAAATTTTAGAAATAAATATTATTTACTTTGAATATTTTAAATACATAAAGTTAATTTTTTTTTAAATTATAAATCCAAATGATATAATTAAAATATCAGAAGAATAACAAAAAATTAAATAAACATATTAAAAATCATATAACATAAAATTAATTAAATTAAATTAATTTTGATGGAAATGAAATCCGAATAGGTCTAAGGTTTTATCAACGCACATGAGCACTCCACCTTTAACTGTGGACTACGATCTGCGCTTGCTTTCTGAAACTAACCCAGTAGTCCCTATGAGCCACAGTCTACTGCAGAGCTCATGATTGGACTGTCAAAGTCAATCAATAGGCTAAGAGACGTAATCCCAGTATGTGGATTTCAGGTTCTCCCCTAGAGACAAACCATGATCTACTAGACCATGATACAACCATGACTCTATGGTGAGAGTAATCTCTCACATGTATACGTTTCGCCATCAATGATGGATTATTATCTTAGTAAAATTATTTATGTACATGTTGTGTGATGATACAACAATGAGGTTTTAGTCATGTCTCTATGAACTATTCATCACACACAAGGGTCACACAGTACGAACATACTCCGACTTCATAAAGGGCTAACCCACTAAACCATCATTGGTTTCATCTCTATGCCCAAGTACCTTGGGTTTTCCAACTCAACTGGCCTAGCATGTCAAGCCTAATCCGAGTATCAATAAATTGCATTTGGCTAGTATGATCTACAAGAGGACCACACTCCCACTGAATTTATGATTCATTTATTTCAGATGTTTATATAATATCTCTTAAGGCTTTTAAAGGCCTTATAAACCCAAAAGTATAAAAAATAAATGGCTTCATCATATACAATCCCATATACAATAAAATTAAGACTCCAAATTTGTTTTCCACAATCATAATGGTAAAAATCGTGATCGTCAATTTGAGAGTTTTTCGATACCACAACACTAAATTTGAGTTTGGAGGTGAAGCTTTACTTCATTTGATACGGCTAAAACATTTTTCGTTATAGAAAGGTGCCTTACTCGATGATGAAGCGATAGCTTTTGGCTTGGATGAATTTGTCATTATTTTTAAAAATGAGGATGAGAGGCACAACTTTCAGAGATAGGGATAAGTACGAAATTTGGAGTTGTTGTTATTTTAGGTGTAAGGGCCTTGGGTTTGGGAATGGTGCAATGCACCGGGTGACATCCTGACGTTGCCTCGTTTCTCTTTCTCTCCTCTTTTTGCGTCATTTCTCTCTCTCTCTCTTACAGCGATTTCTCATCTCTAATATTTGTGCATCGAAGTAGGTGGCACTTGCACCATTGCCATACTGTCACCTAACTCGGTGCTCTCTCTCTCTCTCTCATTTCATTGATTGTGCTCCACCTAACCTCGCCATCTCTCTAAGTTGCCACCTTCATAACTGTCGCTCCTGACTAGTCTCAAACAAGTGTGTCTCGAACAAGTGTCTAACTTTGGGTGTTTCTCTCTCTCTCTCTTGCTTCGATTTCCCAGCTTCCCCAATCTCTCTTTAGAATTTTTACTGTCATAATCTCTTGCTAAGCTTTCTATCTCATTAAACCCTTTTTTTAAGTATCGGAAACGAATGTACAAATCCTGATTCGCGATTGTGTTTGATTAAGGGTGATACTCTTTATATCTTTTCTCTCTATTGCTAATCACGTCCTTTTCGGCACGTATCTTACCTTGTTTTAGACTTCCACTTGAACCAACCCACACCTTCTAATATACGCCACATTGGGTTTGTGTTGTCTATGGCCTGCCCACCTAAGTCTACTTTCTTTCATCTTATCGTATGTTTATAGCCACACTTAAAATCTCTAAAATGTGTTTATTTTGAATTATATCCCTTTTTATCTTGCCTCTCATCAATGTTAACATCATCATCTCCAGCTATACTTATCCTATGGGTATGTTGTTTCTTGACCGCCAAATATTCTACCCTATAAAGCAAAGTAGGTCTCACAGATGTTCTATAAAAACTTATCTTTCAGCTTTATTGGTATGCGACGATCACATAAAACTTCGGTTGCATATCTCCACTTTGCACTCTTAGCTTTAATTATATGTACGACATCTTCCTCAACTCTTTATTTTTCTATACTATCAACCCAAGATATCGACAATACTCTTTTTTTGGTAGTTTTTTACCTTCGATCTTAACTACTTCCTTGTCTGTACTCTTAGTATTACTAAACTTGTATTCTATACTTTTTTTTAGTTCATCTAATTTTAAAACCAACTTCTACTCCCACTGTCTCTTCATCTCTCCAAATATTTTCTCGTAACCCCTTTCTCACATAACTAAGAACTCAAGCATCAGGATCCTACCTAAAATCGGGTACATTCTAGACATGAAATAAGTGAATACAACATTATTATCCCGGAGGAAATACATCTAGAAATTCACTATCACAATGAATATTATAATTTGGGTCAGAAGAGATATATATACCTCTAGACATTAGCAAAAACCTCACCCATCTTATTATGAACCAGTGTTATATGAATCAGAGCAGTCATTGAATCGATGAAGAACCTCGCAAGTCAAAACTAGTCTGACCACTGGTCGAATATGTTTGACCAAATTTTTAGAATATCAAGAAAAAAATATGAATAATGATTTGGAAATATTTGCCTACTTTATTTAGATAGTCACCGACCAACGAAGGTACTGGTTGGTGATTCGATAGGTTGGATTGCTGGTTTGGTCTTGTCTTGATTACTTTGTTATAGACCCATTCTCCTGACCAAACAATAATATCGATCAACCTCATCTTTTCTACTACTACGCTGCTATCAGAAATAAGAGCAGCTGAGAGACTCAATCTAAAGGTGTAAGGTTTTGCTAATAAAGTATCTTTCGGGAGATACCGACCTCTATCTCTCTTGCTCGGATCATGTTATGAATATGGTAGTAGTCATCCTTTATATGCTGAGGTTTCTTGTGAAACTGTGGTTTTTTAGCACAAATCATTGATTGGTTATCGTAGAAGATCATCACAAACGAGCGTTTTACTGATACGAATTTAAGCTGACTCAGGAACTTCTTCAACTAGACAACTTCTTTTTCTGTGAGACAACACGTCATGTACTCTGACTCCATAGCCGAGTGTCCAACGACATTTTGTTTTTTTGAGCATCAAGAAACAACTGCACTAGCAAGTGTGTAGATATACCCAACTGTGGACTTCATCTTATCTAGAACGCCCTCATTGTCCATATATGAATATCCCTGTATTTGAATTTCTGAGCCTCCTCTATAGGTGAGCGCAAGAGCAACAATTCCCTTCAAATATCGAAGAACTCTGTATATTGCCTTCGACTGCTTCATGCCTGGATTACTTTGGAACCTGCTGATCACACTCATAGCAAATGATAAATCTGGTTTCATCGATACGATAGCATACACCAACAACACAACTATACTTATGTTTAGAATACTCACTGCATGGCCGCTTTTTTTTCGATTCTTTTGGGACACATGACTAGGCTTAATTTGGTCTTCTTATAAATGAGGGTTAGTATGACCTTACAATTTTCCCTTTCAAATTAATCCAACATTTTCTTACAATATATCTCTTGCGATAGTCGAATGGTTATTTTTCTGCCATTTCTCATTATCTTGATTTTTAGAACGTACAAAAACTTCTCCAAGATCTTTCATATCGAAATATTCTATTAAAAAAACTTTAATTTCTGCAACAAGAGTTAACGAAGAGATGAATACAACCTAACAATAGGTTCATTTGTGAACAAGTTTCTTATGGTTGGACTGCGTGCAAATAAGCATATGACATGATATATGTCAGCCGTTGATAGAAGCAATTAGAGAAACAAATGAGCTTGCATGTCGTGGTCCCGTGGGAGTAAAGGAAGCCCCCCGATCCTTATCTTTTTTAGCCCAAGGTGCTCCCTCGGGAGCACAGAAAAACCCTTAGGCCGTTGGCCGTGCCAATGGTAGGAGGCGACGTTCGGTCGCACGGAGAATATACAGGATGCAAAATTCAATTTGTTCAATCGAAGGATGTTTATGCCATAATGAAAAGTGTTTAGGGTATTATTGTCTACATGGGTTAATAGAACCGCCATTCCGCTTTTGGGTTTTATGTTAAATTCTTAAGTCATCTTTGTCCCTACTTTAAATCATGAAATCCATGCGACCTCTTTAATCCCTCCGCCACTATTTTGCATTTAGATTTAACAAAAAAAGGATTCAAAGGGAAAAGACTCAGAAAAGGTACCGACTAAGTAAACATAGATCGTTGGAAGTTATTTGAAATGATATAGGAATTTATGGTTTTAGGGTGGATATGGTTTTTAATAGAGGAAAATGATATATTAGATTTATATAATTGATTTTAATTAATTAAAATAATAATAATTTTGATAATAATTTAAAAAAAAAAAATCTTACCCTTGTCCCCTCGCTTTAATTAATTAAAAAAAAGAAGATAATTCTGATAATAATTTTAAAAAAGGAAAAAATTATCCCGTCCCCACCCCTTGCCTCACAAACTCCCAAGCTCCCGAGCATTTTTTGATACCATATTATTAACTCACCTTCAAGTGAAAAAAAGTTATTAATCCAAGCACAATTTCATTATAAGCTGGTAATTGTGTTGGACTAGCACAATTTGAATATAAAAGCCGGTCCGACATATAATGTGCTGAACAAGTACAATTTCAATATATGCTTCACATTTGTTATCGGACGTATAAAAGACATTTTATATCAAAAGCTAGTTTATATGGGACAGGTGGTTAGAAACATTTTTGTGCCTGACTGCATGTTGGGCGTCACATTTTAGAAATACAATTTAAAGTTGGGGTACTTTAATCCAAATAATTATATTTGTACTTGGGATCGGTGGAAAAAGAAGCTATGATGGTTAATAGTATGGTATAAAAATGTAATTTTTTTAAAAATACGACAATAATGGCCAAAAGGCCCAAAAAAACATATAGGACTTTCAACATGCCCATCATTTTCATAAGCAACAAAAAATCTCAGCTTTTCGCGAGAAAGGAAATCGGATTGCTGCCCTTTTATTCAGAGTATGCTGGGCTCTAATAAATGGACGGTCCATATTTCTTACAGTTCTCCATCATGAAGATCCTGACAGTTCAGATAGCATATATCTGGATGTTCTTAGTACCAGAAATAAATAGTCAAGATATGTTGGGCTTCTATAAAAAGAGACTTTCATGGCATTCTTAATAAAGATTAGGACAGATATTGGAAACGTAAAAGTCGATAAAAAAACAAAGAATTGCATGAAGCCCTTTAAAATGACCTCTATGCCGCCCCTCATCTCCTTCTTGTGAAAACATAAGAAAAAATTCTCTCTCTACTTTCTCTCTCTAAAACCAGAAGCTTTCTCTTTATTATTGCAGCGAACTTGAGCTAGGGTTTACTTGCTGGTTGAAAATGTGTGGCGGAGCGATTATATCCGATTTTATTCCGACTAATCGGTCTAGGAGGATCACTCGTAACCAGATAAAATCGCCGTTTATCGACATTGATGACGACTTTGAAGCCGATTTTCAGGAGTTCAAGGATGAATCAGATGAAGGGGAGGAGGATATCAAGCCTTTCGCTTTTCCAAAAGGGGGAATCACTGGTAAGCGGTTTTTAATTTTTTTTTCCGTTTGTTTTATTGGTTAAAAATGATTTTTTTCTGGGTTTTTTCTTTGGGGCCTGTTGCCTATTCAATTTATCAGTGGCTTTTTGAATATTAGTTTCTGATCGATGCGCTTAAAAAGGGAGAAATGAAAAGAAAACGATATAAAGTTGAGGAAGTAAAGTGATTTTTAATGGTTGATTAGGGTTTCTTTTCTTGCATTTCCGAAAATGTTTCAGAACAGTTTTATTTTTGTTTTGCATCGGATTTATTTCTCAAGTTTATACCTTTCTGAAGATGCATGTAATAGAGGGAGGATTTATAGGCTTCATTGTACATTTATTCTTCGTTTTACTATATATATATATATATATTTTTGATAATGTTTTCCTTTTCGGAAGGATATATAGGCTTCCCTGTACATTTATTCTTCGTTGTACCCGTTTTTTTTTTTTGATAATGTTTTCCTTTTTTTTGGGGGTAAATAGTTTCCTTTTATTTCTATCTCTTTTTATTTTCATTTTGTATTCGTGGCAGGAGGTTTTTACCTTTCTGGTTCAAATTTTTTTTTTTTCCAACTTGTATTTATTTTTAAGTCTTTTTTGCTTTACTCTATTGTTAAAATAATTTTGAAGCTTATGCGTTTTGTTCTTTTCTTATCTACCACAAAATGAACACATTCGATCAAAATTTGTTTCAATTTTGAACAGAGTTGATCAAAATCGTTTCTATTTTTCTTTTTATTGTTCAATGTTGGATCTCCTATGACTTTTTTTTAGGCTATTTTAGTCTCTTGAAACTTCAATTTATTTTATTCCGAAGTATTTATTTTAATTTTGGTAGTATTGGTTTGATTTTTTGGTAGTATTACTTTTATTTTATTTTTCCTTATCTTTATTGCAGGTTGATCTCCTGTTATGCCTTGAGTTAGTAGTTTTTCGCCCAGCTTTAATCACTTTATTCTTGTGTAAATGTTTGTTAAGACGTTAAGACCCCCATTAATGGTTTGACTGAGATGCCCTTAATTTGAATTAATGTATTTATTCTTTTGCTATTTTATTTTAGCTTCAAAATTTTCTCTGCTGTTTTATTTTGTTAATCATGAAACTTCAGAAAATTCATATTTATTAAATAATCTTTTTATTCATTAACCTTGGTTGTTGCCCCACAGTTGTAAATTTTGGAAGATGGATATTTTTCTCTAAAATGTGGTTGTAAATTTCCTCCATTTTCCTCGGTTTTTTTTTAATTTTTTTGAAATATTAGAGTCTCCAAAGCTGGCTGAATTACAATTTAAGGAAGGGATAGAGTATTTATAAAAAATAGTAGCTACTGTTCACAAACTCGGCCGAGTACTTGGTACAATGATTATACTAACATTATAAATATAAAAAATAATGGAATAAATGTAGAAATATTTTATATGTAATTTAGATTTGTAACAATATTTGGTGAGTCCTATGTCCTATTTTTATATTTTCTTTTTCAGATTGTATTTTTCTAAATCCTGATTTTATATATTTTCGGCTTAATTGGATTTTTTGTATATATTTTTTATTTATTTTTTATTATTTCCCTATTTTTAACAATTTATTTAAAATTATTTTTTGAATTTTAGGGCGTTTTGGCCCAATACACTGCTCCGACTACTTTGTCCGAGTAACTTGTTCAGATCCAGATCTGGTCCTAGGCCCTGAGTTTGCGAAAATTGGAAAATAGAAGAAAAATATTTCGTGATTCTGACGTATCAATTTTTTTTTTTTTTTACTATTGGGTTATATTATTTTACTTTGAAATATCACTGTTCTTATTTCACTCAACATAAGTAAGCTATTACGAAAAAATTGTTTTCCCGGATTTCTGACTTGTGCCTGAATTTTCTACCTTTTTTTTCCTTCTTCATTTATGCGATTTTATACAGATATTTCTTGGGACATTCAATACCTTCCTCGGAGATTTTCACTACCCGGTGAACTTCTCTTGAAAAAGTGGAAATGAGGCGAAACATTAACAAATTCTTAAAAGTTTAAGAAGGCCATGCTAATTTGATGGTAATTAATTTACATTACAAAAGAATTTATGGTCATTAATTGGTCTATTTTATCGCCTCTTCTCCACCCCCTCCCACCAAAAAAGAAGAGGTTATTATTATTAATTATCAAATTAGTGGATGAGTGTTTCCACCCCCTCCCATCAAAAAAGAGGCGGTTATTATTATTAATTATCAAATTAGTGGATGAATAACACTCATATTATGATATCAATTATTTTTTCGTATAAGGAGCTCACAAATATTTTTAACCATTGGAGGTAAAATCTAATAAATTGAAATCTATCTCAATATTTGAGAAATTTTAGTTGGACTTTGTATCAAATCAGTGAATTTATATCAAGAGACCATTTGCTTTTATTACAAAGTGATCGCGATCACTCGTCCGTCTTTGAAATTATAAATCGGATGGTTGTGAATGTGCATTAACTATGTTTCGGTGGACAAATAACATTAGGGAAAGTATACTGTAATAGTATACATTATTCTTCTTTAATGTTTTTAACCTTAGGAAATCGCTATATTTCGATATTGAAAGGAGCAAGATGATATTTTCCTTTCAAAGTGGGTGATGTTTGTCGTTTTGTTTTCTATTATTCACTTTTAACACCCCTGTTCATCTGATCCTATCCTTTCGTTTGGTCCTCAAGGAATAAATATATGATAAAATTATTAATGATACTAGTTACTTTTATATAGTTTGATAGTTTGTCATTTCTCTGCTATTCAAACTCAAAATTTAATCAAAAGGAATAGTTGGAAAGTTATTGGCTGCTTGTGTGTATTTTGGTTGGTTTTCCCAAATACATATTCTAGGGCCTAGATATTTTATGCTCCATATTAAGTATATCTTCCCTTCTTACCCAAAGGGCACTGAGGATAGGATAATTTTTTATCCTTTTTTTTTTAATGCAATTTTTTTACCATTTTTTAGTATTTAACCATGAAACACTTTACAAAACCATAATCCGTAGCATCCCTATAATGAAACATCTCTCTAATCCGTTGTCATAAACGGGGAAGTAACTGGTGCCACCTAAAAAAAATGTTGCGACCTTCTACTATAGAAGCAAAATGCAGTTTTGAAATTAGAAACCTTTGGAATGATATCTGATAGAAAAAAATAATTTGAAATCTTAAAAGCAGGAATGTATCTTGTAACAAATTAAGTGTCGGCTTGTTCATTTTTATTTTGAATATTATGAGGAGCTTACCCATCATGTAAAAAAACTTCGCCGTATGAAAATTTAATTAATCTGTTTGATGGTCAGAACAAGGTGGGTATTTGAAGGTCCCAGAGCTGAAGACTTCATCCTTGCCCGAGAGGAGCGCTAAGAGGAAGCGCAAGAACGTGTTCAGGGGCATTCGCCAGAGGCCATGGGGCAAATGGGCGGCTGAGATCAGAGACCCTGGCAAGGGGGTACGTGTATGGTTAGGAACATTCAACACCGCCGAGGAGGCCGCACGTGCCTACGACGCCGAGGCCCGGCGCATACGCGGCCCCAAGGCCAAGGTCAACTTCCCCAATGACCCCGTTCCGCACGTGCCCAAGAAGGCCAAGCGATCACCACCCATTGCGATCGGCGCTTCGGGACCGTCCGATGTGGTCCATATCTTCTCCGATCAAGGGAGCAACTCCTTCGACTGTACGGACCTATCGTGGGACCAAAACGAGGTGAACGAGATATCATCTGGGCTGGCCACGTGTCCCGAGGGGTCTGAGCTGGCATCAACTGACGTGGACGGAGGGGGCCTTGATCTTTCGTGCAAAGTTTCGGCGAAAAGTGAGGGCGACATGAACGGTAATCCGGCGGAGAAGTTATCGGAGGAGCTGTCGGCTTTTGAGTCGTATATGAAGTTTTTTCAGATTCCTTACCTCGAGGGGGTAGAGGAGAGGGTGCCTGTGGCGGACACGTGTCAGGACGGAGGAGGGTCGATGGACCTCTGGAGCTTCGATGATCTGCCGTTCATTGAGGGCACCGCATTCTGATGACCATCCGTCTCTTGTGTGTATATATCAAAAGACACAGTAAGGAGGGCCCCTGATCTCTCTCTAGGTTTTCTTAATTGCCCCTGAATTTCCATCGTATAATTTTAATTTTATTTATTTTTAATATTATTTTGGATCACCATTCGTAACAATCCAGACCGATCTGGTTTGCCGATCCCTTCAATGATCTTCCCCCACTAATCCAAGTTGGGAAGCACTGTATCAAAGTGTAAAGCAGTGCGTGCACAATCCAGCGGTCCATTAAGATCAGAACCGGTCATTGACACTGTTTTTGGTTTCGGTGATCCAATTAGGTATTTTAAAAAAATTTCAAAAAAAAAGTTATATAAAATCCCTTCTTTTTGTTCGGGGTATTAATACTTGCTTTTACATTTTTTTGTTAGAAAATGTCAAAAGTACCCTTGGGCACACAAATCGATTTTTTAAAATTCATTTTTTCAGTAATATTCAACAATTTCGTTTTGGAATATATTTTTCATATAATTTTTTTTGATTTTTTTTTTGAACGCTTTTTTAACTCTTACCAGACCTATTCAATTTTTTGAACAGGTCTAGTCAAGAAGACATTTTGTGGACACCACTTATTGCACTCACAAATACGAAATGGTTTTTATACGAGCTTTTCTTGAGACTAGTATTTATTTATTTTTGAACAGTTTTGAGACTTGTATATCTTGATTAATAATTTTGCAGGGGAAGGAGCGGAGTTGGTGTGATTCGATGCTGGTGCGGCGCTCCTTATGTTTGGTGGTTTCAGTTTCAATCTTTGTCCAAGTGTTGCTTTTACTTTAAAGTAGGTTAAACTATGTTTCGGACCTATTGGATGGCATATATGAATACTTGTGTTCACTGAAGTTTTCTTTGTTTTCTCATATGCATAGTATGGGATTAAGGACCTCAGATGTTGTGGGTATGGGGTGAAATGTGTGATGTCTAGGTACAGGACTCTGGTATTGTAGCTTGTAATTTGTGAAAATTGCTTATATCTGTTTTCTTCGCTTTTTTTAATTCTTGAACTGCCTGCCTGCCTGCCATGCTTGTTGGGTGGAGTTCATGCAGAGGCATCCATCTTTTTGACTCGACGGGCGATCCTCTTTGAAGTTTCAATTAATGACCGAGTATAATATTTTTTGTCGGGCAAAATAACAACAATTCATAAAATCATAATCATTGTAAAATCAATGTATGAATATTTTGCATATTCATGTTTTGGATGATGATGTGTGAGTTTCTCATGAAATTCGGGTTGCCTTTCGTTCTTATTGGATGATGGTTCCCCGAGTTTGGTAGCTTGGTCAAATTTGTGGGGATGCGATTTTTCTTCATTCTCTCATGGTTTGACAAATGTTGTAATACTTTCCTATATCGCATGAGGTAGCCAGATGACTTCGTTATATTTTCTCACAAACCAAAGTCTCAATTTTTTTTCTCACAAACCAAACATATGGGGGGTCGTCTTCCTATCCCACACCCTGTTACTGCCCCAGACATTCTTAGTTTATTGAAACTTTTTATGAAAAATTGGAATTGGACCTGAAGCTCCCCCCGATTCCAATTGGGGGATTATTAGTCCAATTGGGTTATTGTAAATTTGTGTTTTATACCTTGCGGTTTTATATTTGGATTTTTCAATTTGGATGGGAATTGGTCGGGATTGAATCTGTTTTAGAATGATATAGGTTTTAGTCCAGTTCTCTATGTGAGTCTTCATTTCTTTTAGTTTTTTGGTTATTCAAGCTGGTCTAATTTTTTTTTTTAGGTTCTCTTAAATCTTTACCTGATAAATTCTTAGATTTATTTTTATTTTGTTTTATTTATTTTTAATAATTTTTTAGATTATCAATTTGAATCGATTCAAACCCAATTCGAATGGGCAATCCAAACTAGCGCTATGCGATTATCCGATTTTTCTAATTTATTGTTATTGTGGATGAGAACTCGTGTCCCTCCCTCCGATGAAATTTTTTTTCCACCAAGATAAAGGTCGTTCTACAGTGTGTGTGTCTTCGCCTCGATTGAATTTTATAAATGGGTCCGGGGCATTGAGGTAATTTCATGTGTGCTTGAAGGGTATCTTAGTCTCTTCCGATAAAGTCATTGCCGAGGCTTGACGCTCAAGTGAGAGGCGCATCCTTGTGAGGGTATTTTAGGTATTGAAGGATCACCGTAGGCTCTTTTCGGTAACATTCTGGAATTTTCATTGGAATTGGCCTGCGTGCCTGTGGGTCCATTAGATACACGTGGCTGCCCTTTATTATCTGTGGCATGTGCGAGCCACATGCCATCGTTTTGCGGATCACTCCTGATTCGTAGGATCCCACTGATGGTGACGTCTCATCCCCCGCATACCGGGGGTGGGCCCTATCTTTAAAAAACTTTGGACTACCCCGATAAAATGCCACTATCGCTAAAATAAACTTCATTGATAGGTCTGGTGCCGATTCCGTTGGGCTCCAATGGTGTGTGTGGACCCATGTACGAGGTTTAGTCGGGATTTGTCTTTGTTGGGTCTGATCGGATTGGGTGTGGATCAAAGTTCGTCTATGTTATTTTTAAAATTTTTATAGTATTAAACTATTTATTTTTAACACAAAGAGGTTTTACTGTATTTTTAATTATTGATGTGAAATCCAATAAGTTGA
The DNA here is from genome assembly GCF_000471905.2 of Amborella trichopoda. The sequence continues at coordinate 1,569,258 of NW_006495086.1, read as the reverse complement.
AAATGTTTTTTTAATGTTTGAAACGTTTTATTTTGGACTTTGTACTTAAACAATAATATCATTAATCACTTGATTTGAAATTGTCTCATTGTATCTATTTTTTTATTTACATATAATTAATGAGTAATGATCTTATAGGACCCTCTTTTACCCATGTATGGAGGACATCAAAAAGATCACCATTAAAATTGGCATGAATCTTTAAAAAAGTTATCACATGGGCGTGGGATTTGACTTTTCTATAGATTCGTGTCAAATTTAATGGTGATCCTTTGGGGTTCTAAACACATAGGTGGATGATGGTCCTATAGGATCATTTATCATAATTAATATGGAAAAAGTTTATATAAGGCTGCAATATTAAAATATAGAATTACATATGCACATAAAAAAAGGTCGTTTTAATATTGAAAAACCTTCTAATTGATCATCTCGAGATTGATCATCTCGACATCAAGATCCATGGATACGACAAAAAAAAAGATTTTCAGTCCTAGAAATAGTGCATCTTGCAATATATTATCTAAACGGTCTATTTTAAAGATTTTCATATATTTATAGATCTACTTGATTTTAACTATTTGTTGAGTTTAAAATTTTATAATTAGATATAAAAATAAATTTTCAGATAATCCTAAGAATTTTTTACACTAAAATTACATGTTATGATAAATTTTGGAGGTGCGTCTTAATTGGCTTGTTTAAGGTTGCAACCTTATAGAAACCACTCCCAATTAATATTATGCGTGTGCATGTGATGTGATTCACTTAAAAATAATTATTTTCTTAAATCGTCATCACCACCATCATCATTAAAATATTCATCATCATCATCAATACAGAAATGTATAAAAATAAATTTGCTATCAAAGAAACTCGTAGAAAAAAATTTCTTTTTTTATTTGTGAAAATATTGAATAAATAAATATTCTAATTATGCATGTTCACTTCAAATCGCCATTACCACCATCATCATTAAAATATTCATCATCATCATCAATAGAGAAATGTATAAAAATAAATTTGCTATCAAAGAAACTCGTAGAAAAAAATTTCTTCTTTTACGTGTGAAAATATTGAATAAATAAATATTCTAATTATGCATGTTCACTTCAAATTATTAACTAAAAATTATTCATTACAAATATTAATTTTAATTAACTAATATGATTTTATTCTAAGAATGCCTATGGACAATATCTTATGACTGTGAATGAGATAATATATGATGGGGTCTCTCTATTTATGCTGAGTATTAGAAATTTTGCAAGTTATATGAAATAGTAATAATTGAAATAAATTTCCAACTTAATTTTTACGAGAGAAAGATAGCACCGCACCTTTAATGAATTCAAAGTAAAATATTTATGTGATATTTTATGATAATGTATAAAATTGATATAACAAAAAATAAGTTTCATATAAATAAATATCATAAATATTAGATAAATATGCTTATATTTTAATTTATTTTATAACTAATGTAAACTTGCCCTTCTTTCTAATGTAAGTAATATTATGATTATTGAAATAAGTATCCTCTAATTATTAATTAGGAAATATGATTTCTAAAAGATTAATAAAGATTTATAAGTATTAACCAAAAAGCTATTTTCAAAATTATTAAATAAAATTATAACTATTATCTTGAAATTATTTTTTAATTTTATGTGAATATTTAGCTTATTTTCAAAGACTATTAAAGTTCCCTTATGTCTGACAATGGAATCCTTGGTCCAAATTTTTTTTTTAAAAAAAAAATTACAATTCAGCCTAATGATGCTCTCGGATCGAAGGGCACCTTTTTTTTTTTTTTTTTTAAAAAAAAAACGCAGACCAACGTCCCCTATAATTTCCACATATAAATTGAGCATTTTGTATTTCAAAAAAAAGTTTAGGATCCGTACGTAAATCACTCCAAATATTTTATAACTTTGCAAATGATGCTTCCTATGAGCAAGAGGACATACTATTGTTCAATGTTTTTTGAAGATGCTATGACTTCTTCCATTACTCACTGGTTTTATAATCATAATGACTGGTTAGCTAAAGAGGAAAGGAATAAAAAAAATCTGTAGCTCTAAATGAGAAGACAAATCTGTAGCATCATCACTGCAAATGATGCTTCCTAGGAGCATTTATTTTTTATAATCATAAAGATTTATTTTTTATAATAGTCTTTGGAGTAGTTAGCTAAAGAGGAATGGACTCAAAAATATCTTTAGCTCTAAATCAGAAGATAAAAAAGCATGAAGTTTCTATGACAGAAAAGCATGAAGGATCCATAAGGTAACTCTTAGTATGCCTGGATTTCGGTAAATACATGGGTTAGCTGAGATTTACCTTTTGTAAAAAAGGTAAATGATTTTGTAAATTATAAATAGGATTTCTAGTTTATCTTGGATTGTTCTGAAAAAAAAATTGACCATAGGATGTAAAAATTGGGTAGCTGCATTTATTCCATCAACCAAGCTCGAAGTTCAAAGGAATTTTTTTCAAATTTTACGACACATCCAAGCTATCAAATTTCACATCGAATGAATATAAGTAATTGTGACCTCCTTTTATAATAGATATACAAACCTTATTATCTCCTTTCGATGGTCTTATAAATCATTGGTGTTTTTTTCTTGCTAGGTAGAAACCTCCATTTTTTTTTGTTACCAAAAGGCCAATGCATCTAAAATATCTTTTAGAAAAATACAAAACTAGTGATTTTTAACATTTTTCTGTAGATGTATTTTGATAAGTTTCAAAATAAATTTGATGGGCTATTTGAATTTGATCAAAAGAATGATGGGATCAAGAAATATGAACAAGATATCAAATAATTGAAATGTTAGGTGTAGTTTTATAAAATGCCCATTTAATATTTCTAAACCTAACGATCTCCGCTTAGATACAACGATTAACATAATTACTTGACCTCTTGATTTCTTTTCCTCTTGTCAAAGAAAATCCGTTGTGAAAAAATTTCAAACATTTGTTTGAACATTTCTCCACCCAATAACATTGTGCGTCTTTCTTTATAAGAAGAGAAGCACGCCTTGTGCTCCAACCACTAGATTAGGCTCATCAACGGCTGCAATTTTATTTAAAACACAATGGTTGGTTGATACTCCCTCAATCGATGTTCAAATTACGTGGTCTACAATTCAATTATGTCTAGAAACAATAATTTCCTAGTTTGATCGCAATAGGAAAATGTTTCCCCCAGTGTTTTAAAAAACGTCGAGTCGAACCGGACTCGCCCCGTTCGACTCGAAAATCGTAAAAAGTGGATCGTATCGGTTAAAAAATCGGATATCGTCCGGTTCTAGAGAGAACCGGACGATTCTGTACAGTGAATCGCCGATTCGCCGATTCACTGTACGGAATCGGCGAGTCCGAACAGTGAATCGGCGAGTCCCGTACGGAA
>NW_006495086.1:1531609-1565820 GCF_000471905.2 Amborella trichopoda | reverse complement strand
TTTTTAAGCCCACAATGTCTTTATAAAAAGAACGAGAGAGATTCAATGATACTGAAAAATTTAGGCGGCTAGGAATTCAATAGGAGATTCAAATTTACTTAAGTATTTTGTTGCTTTCTTTATGTTTAGAGAAGTTTAATTAATTTCATAATTTTATTTTTTAATTCATTGGTGTATACAACATAGCACACTATTTTACATATTTGCGTCTTTTTGTTTTATTGTAGTTAACTATAATCTAATACTTAACTATAATCTAATACTAAGGGTCACTTTTGTGTGTGCGTGTGTGTGTGTGTTGTTTTTTTTTTTTGTGAAGGATAATCCTATACTTTAGTTTACAATTCTTGTTATTTACTAATCTAGTTCTCGTGTTTAGTATTGATGTTGTTTCATTTTATGCTCCTAATAAATCTATCATATGTTTTACGTTGTGACAACAAAGTGAGTATTCTTGTTGGATTTATTGAAAGTTTAGATAAAAAATTGTCCAATATTATTCTAAGAAAAAAGTTTATATAGAGCCGAGGCTCAAACAATAAAATTAGAACTCACCTCAAAAAATTTCCTAGAAGAGGATGTTTTGGTGCCTAACTATTCTAAAATTGGCCATCTCAATATCAAGATGCATAGACATGAGAAAAAAAAATGGATTTTAAGTGTTGGAAATAGTGCACCTTGCAACCCATTTTTGGACTGTCAATTTTCAAGATTATTAAGTATTTATAGATATGTTCAATATACACTATTTTTTATGCTTTAAATTTTATAATTAAAGATGAAAATATATTTTAAGGCTTTCACCGAGATTTCCAGTATTGAAACCGTATTTCTGGTCACTATTTGAAGGTACGCTCTACTTTGATATTTTAGAGCCTCAGCTCTATACAAACCGCACCCTTATTCTAATGACACAAGGTAAGGCCCTAAAATTATTGCTAAATGGATTTGACGTATTTATATAACAACTACTAATCATAATCCTATATTGTGTCATCTTTACATATCTGATTTTTTTGAACTTCGTTTTTTTGAGCCAAATTTGAAATTTTCACTATTCTTAGCTTTATTTTCGATGATATGTATTTTTTACCCAATTTTTCCGCTAGATTTTTGAAATATAACCAATTTATTTTGATAGCCGATATATTATTATTCCCCGACTTGTTAACTATGGTTCTACCCTAAGCTGGTTTTTTTGACGATCCGTATTTTTTACTCCATCTTTTCCTCCGAATTTGGTTAGCCGATATATTATTATTCCTTGACTTGCTAACTATGGTTCTACCCTATACCAGTGTTTTTGGTGATCCGTATTTTTTATCTGATTTTTTTATTCGAATTTATGAAATAGAACCGATTTATTACTGATGTTTTGGGTAGCCGATATATTATTATTCTCTGATTTGCTAATTGTGGTTCTACCCTAAACTGGTTTGATAAAAATAATTTTAAAAAAAGAGAAACTGGTTTGAGGGAGGGAACTTGTTAAAATGAGATGAACCGGTTGGTTGGAGGGAACTTTTCTAAAAGCGATAAACCGGTTTGATGGAGGGAGTTTTTTAAAAAGAGAGGCAGAAGGGCCCACTCCATATTTTATAGTATACTTTTGAAGTGGGTCCTAATCATTAATGGGAAAATTTTATATAAAGCAGGAGGCTACAATCAAATTAGAGCCTACCTCAAAAATCTAACTAGAAGAGGTTCTTTTGATGGTCAGATATCCTCAAATTGATCATCTCGACATCATGATGCATGAATATGATAAAAAAAATGGATTTAAAGTTTTGGAAATAGTATATTTTGTAATACATTTAGACTGTCAAGTTTCAAGATTTTCAAGTTTTCATAGATCTGTCGATCTACACGATTTTTGAAGCTTTAAACTTTATAGATAAAAATGATCTACGCTATTTTTGAAGCTTCAAACTTTATAAATAAAAAAGAAAATATATTTTAAAGCTTCAAACTTTATAGATAAAAAACAAATACATAGATAAAAAAGAAAATATATTTTAAAGCTTCAAACTTTATAGATAAAAAACAAATACATAGATAAAAAAGAAAATATATTTTACAGCTTCAAACTTTATAGATAAAAAAAAATATATTTTGAGGCCATCACAAATATTTTCAGTATTGGAACCGCATTGTCCAACACCATTTGAACCGTATTGAGAGGTTTTGACATTAAGAAAATTAAAATGTGAGACTAATATCATTGAATTAAAATTGACATATGGAAATAGCAGTTTTGAAAAAAAATTAAAAGAATTATTTGAAATAGAAATTTTAAAAAAATTTAAAATTCTTTATTTGAAATTTTAAAATTTTAATAGAATTCATTAAAATTATTTACTGCTGGGACAATTCATTGAAATTTATTACTACTACTTATTTAGTTTCCTAATTTCATTAAAATGTGCTTGCAAGTTCATGATTTGTAATTTTATATTTTTGTCCATATTAATTAGTACACCGTAGGTCTATGTGGTTGGCAACATATACTTTTGGCTTTGTCTATGTGTTCGGCAACATATACTTTTGGCTTGCTAAATCTCATGTAGTGGAGAGGACTTTTTTGTTTTTAACAATAATTTTGTAAAAAAGAAAAAAGAAAAAGAAAAAAAAAGAATAATGATAGCGTGTGTGGTTAGAAAGCAAAAATGGAGGGTCATACTCGTTTTCTGCGATTGTCATTTTGATTTAATAAAAACACGATCGATCATTGTGATGGTTATAACCTTTTTTTTTTTCTAAATTTAATAAAAAGGTCGAAAAACTATTGTATCAACTATTTTGCAAAAGTTTAAACAAATTTGGGTGATTATTGGATCCCAATTGGCCTTCATCAAGGATGGGCAAATCATGGATACACTCTAGATCTAAGCAAGGTGAAATGGGGTAAGATGTACAATGAACTTTGAGAAGCTACCCAGTATTTGGACTTCATCTAGTTAGTGAGTTGAGGCACCTAGGGTTTACTTAAACTGACATATGAATCAATTGGAGAGTCGATCAATTGAGGGAATGGGGTTTGCTAAAACTGAGACATGAATCAATTGGAGACTCAGTCAATCATATTATCATAAAATATCCTTTTTCTTTTAAAAAATGAAGCTGGGCACTACCAATGATAATGCTTTAATTGACATATCTGCAATTAATCTCACATCTAGTTCTATATCAGTTATCCTCCGAGATCAAAATGTAGATGTGCTCTTGGGAAGGCCCTGGTTGTTTCCATGACATGGTGTCTGTGGAGGAGGAGAGGAACATAAAATTTCCTTGCAAATAGGTGGGTAGATGGGTTCCTCCCCTATAAGAAAAACTTAATTTTGAAGGGAGTTCTGAAGAAAATCATAGAGTGGTTGGTGTTGAGGGTGAGATTAAGAATCACAAAGGGTGATTAAAAATCGCAGAGGCGAAATGCTAGTCTCTTATTTAGGGGCAATGTGATGTACTCACATCGTATGTGGCTAAAATTCAGTCTCTTTTACAAGGATTAAGACTATTGTAGGAGCCAAAATGACCGAACTTGACTCGGAAAATGTGATAAGTTGGAGCACAAGTTCAGCATGCGCACCATGACAATTAACATTAATTGTTAAGGGGACCATTGATATTTTTAGTAGGGACAATATATCACTAACTAATCAATATAGGGCAGCAGATAATATTGATGGTTGCATCACTTACTTTTTATGATGTTATTCTGATTTTGTATATGTTATATTTTATTATGCAAAAATACTATGTATTATTTCAAAATAATATCTTTTTTAAACTATAACGGTTTGAAATGTGTATTTTTTTGTCTTTTTTGCATAGAGAAGTTGTGCATTAGTTATCCCACTTTGGGTAAGAAATGTGTATTTTTTTGTCTTTTTTGCATAGAGAAGTTGTGCATTAGTTATCCCACTCTGGGGTAAGAAAAAGTATGCTTAAATATGAGGATATCTTTTTTGCTTGTGTTTTAAGTACCAAAGGTGAAGAAGGCCTATGCAGAACACATGAAGTGTGTGACACACACTTGTGTATGTGTGTACATGCATGAGGCACACTTTGTACTTCTTATGTTCGCATCAATATATATTATAGGGTAAGGCCGTTGATGAGACAAGGGATATTTCCGGTAACGCTCACATCGACACACTTGGTTCGCGCGCATGTTTGGGTTGGGCTCATGGCTTGTGTAAAGTTTTACCACTATGGGGCAAGGGCACAAGAGAGTCAAGGGGTTTTTCCAATATTATGGTGCCTCCGGTGATTTGGTGCTCATCGGCAGCTCTGTTAATTTGTTGTGCAATGGCTATTGCTCTAATTTGGATTCCACTTGCAATGGCGATATTCCACCGTTGCATGAAGTGTGATGAATGGATTTGGGAACCCAAGGAGACACCATTAAACCTTGTGACTGCTGGTTTTCCAATTACATGTTGATTGCAATTGATGAACCATTTTAAATGGTTGTGATTAAGAATCAGAGAGTTAAAACTCGTCATGTAAAGTATACATTGAGCCTGCACATTAGGTGGAACTGAAAATACACTTTTCTCTTTTTATAAATTGGAAATCGTTTTCCTTCTACGAGTACAAAGATTCCTATTGTTCTGAAGTATTTTTATGAACTCTTTCTCTCTAGAAAGACGTGATTCTGGTGTTCTAGATCTTGCAATATTTGTGTATTTGTATTGGCAAGATAATATACATAGTCATTTACTTCTTTGTATCCCTATAACAAGTTTTCTTGGAGATCATAGATGCATATTAATTTGTACAAGGGGCAATACTGTCTTGTGAGAGTGATCTATTCGTGCCTGGAAATAAAGAGATTGAAGTTCTTATTTCAGTTCACAAGAAAAGTTTTATCATACTTCCTATTTTGCTCCATTTCACCCACTAATTTTAAAAAATACAAGAATATTTTTGGTGAAACATGGAGTCCATCAAGGTGACTCGGGTGCTCTAAATCTTACAATACTTGTGTATTTACATTAGCAAGATAATTTACATAATTCACTACTTCCTTGCATCCCCGAGGACAAATTTTCTTGGACAATATAAATGCACATGTTTTACATTGTAGGGACCAAATATTGCCTTGTGATAACGAATCCTTCACATTTGGAATATTATAGGTTGAAACTCTTATTTTCTATTCGGTACAATGTTTTATCCCTCTCATTATTTTGCCCCGTTTCACCTGCTTTTTCCAAAAGAACAAAAGAAAAGAGGGGAAATGCGAACTCTTCGTGATCATACCAACCCTAAGAACATATTGAAATAGTTTGATTTGATCATGGTCGATCCCTAAGATCATGATAAGAGAATATTTGATTGAGGTCTTGAGGTATTTGACTAGGATTGGAGAGCTGTAGGGTTAGATATAACTGTATATGAAGGATATATGGTGGAGTTTATAAGATCTTGGTCTCCTAGTCTAAGTGATAACTGAGAAAAAAAGGGTCCTAATCATTTGTAGAGTTCAGGAAAGGGACCTTGGATTAAAATAGAAATTCTATGGCAAAAAAGGGAAACTATGCCTAAAAGAAGGGGTTTTACGACAGTTTGGATTTTCTATGTTCAGGGCATTTTGATTGTAGAACAATATGGGAACATGAAGGTAATATTGGAATTGATACTAGACCTTAGAAAATTGGGGTTGTGGCTCCCTTCATTCATCTCTAGATTAGAACTGAGAGGGCTATTTATATGTTGAGGTTTGGGGGTTACGGTTTCGAATCAATGCCTCGGATTTTATTATGACATAGACCAAGTCATAGATCGACTTTGAAAGATTTTCGAAGCTTATATATCATTCTTGCAGTGATACGGCAAAATGCCATCCGAAAAAGAGAGAGAGAGTCGGCCACGAGGTGTTCCATCAGCAATATGAGATGTTCTGCATGCATCACAAGATGTAACACATGAGGGATTTCATGATATGTTTGTAAAATAGCCATAACTTTCAAATGATATGCAAGATAAAATATGGCATAAGTTTCAAGCTATTTAGGAAAACAATTTTCTATATGGAAGTCTTAAACTAATTTTAGAGTATCGTCGACATATTGTGGTAATCTGGTGATCCTATGGTGTGTGGGTGGTCTAGGTCTTGGACAATAATTATATGATCAGTAGCGAGTACCAATCAAATTTCATTTGTTCACAACTGCCCCCCTTTGATGTTCATTTCAATGAATAGCACTGAAGGAGAGACCTGCTGCTGAAGGATCTAATCAATGCAATACTAGATATATTGAATGCAATACTACTAGATGATATATATTTTTCAAGATACCTTTCAGTCATTGAAGTCTAGGCATGTGTCCCCATGGTGATAGTGTAGGATCAAAGTGTAGCTTCTACACTTGAGAGGATCAATGGGTTGGCCGGATTCCCATGGCAAGAGAAGAGCTATCAAATGGGAAGATGTATGAACTTGATCCTCATGGCTTGAAATGGGCTGCCAGCACAAAGTAAGATAAGCGTGATCCTCATAGCATGAAATTGGCCCACAATTGGGAAAATGTAAGTATTTTGTGGATAAATTTTATTGATTTCAAAATAGTAACTGAGGAAATCTTGTCATGGACAATAGACATGTTCCCTTACAAGAAGGCTTAGGACAAGTTTACTTTACAGGTAGGTTTAGGACAACTTTGCTTATGGGTAGGTTTAGGACAATTTTTTTTTATTAGATTTCAGATAATTCATAATCCTAAAAATGGGTTTGCCCCAAAAGTTACCTAACACTCATCATTTCTAGTTTAACATCGCTCATTTATTTTGGAAAATCATTTAAAGGAGTGAAAAGTTTAGGGAGAAGAGATGAGATCTTTATATGGTCTTTATTGATTTAGAGAAAGTGTACAATATGGTATCCAAAGAGTTAATTTGGTGGGTGTTGAAAAAGAAAGAAGTCTCTAGAGGATATATTGACATGGTGAGAGATATGTTCAATGAAGCAATAACTAATAGAGAGACAAGTGAGTTTTCAAGAACACTAGGTCTATTTCAGGGGTCAACATTGAGTCTATATCTTTGTTTTGGCTATAGACGAGTTAACTAGGTAGCTATAGGATGAGGTAGAACAATATATGTTTTTCATGGATGACAAAGCCTTGATTGATGAGACTAGAGATGACATTAACACAAAATTAGAACTTTGGAAATGATGAAATAGTTAAGATTAATAATCAAGAAATACCCAAAAGAGATCATTTTCGATATCTTGCGTCAATAATCCAAGAGAATTGAGAGATTGTGGAAGATGTATATAGAATTAGAGCAAGGTAGGCGAAGTGTAAATTTATAACTGGAGTTTTATATGATCACCACATACCAATAGAATTGAAGGGGAAGTGCTATAGGACAACTGTGAAATCATCTAGCCTTTATGGGAAGGACATTTCGGTGGTCAAGAAACGAAATATCTATACGGTGAGTGTAATGGAGATGACGATGTTGAGAGTAGATGAATAGCAGGACAAGAAAGGAAATAATACAGAATGAATACATCGAATAAAACTTAGGGCTGGCTCCAATATGTAATAAGATGATGGCAAGTTGAATTCTATGTGCTTATTATGTGCTATGTAAATTTAGTACAATACTTGTCATAAGAGGCGATTTGGTTCAAGTAGAAGGCTCTAAAATAGCAAGATGAAAACTCAAAAGGACATAGATGGCAGTAGTGAAAAGATATATAGTGATTTATGGTCTGATTAAGGGTCTATCCCGTGATAGAGCAGAACGATGGAACAAGATTCATGTACCTAACCCTACATAGTTGGAACAAAGCTTGGATGATAATGATGGTTTATGGGAGTGAAAACTTAAAGTGGTAGGTTTTAGAAATAGCATACAAGAGAGTTTTCATATAATTGAAACTCTATAAATCACATATTAGGTGCTTTCCTTTGCTCATGTGCTTTGAATTTTGAACTCAAAGAGATTATTTTGTCCCTGAATAGGTCTAAAATAATTCCTTTGGCAGGATACTATAAAATTGAACTACCAGTGATGCTGCCATCTTTGAAAGTTTAGAACAGATCCTTGTCATAGGACTACAAAATGTTTTTTTTGGCAATCTAAGGTTTGGTGGGGCACGAGATGCATCTCACAAATCTGCAAATCGTGTTATTCTAGACTGTATATGTATATTTATCTGATTGCTTGATTTTTCAAATCATCATCTTTCCAAAATCATAACAGAAGTTCACAAATCCACTGGATCCGATTTCGCATAGAAAAATTGTTCGAAAATCGGTGGGCAACACCGACAATTTTCGAGGAAGTTTGTCACTTCGGGAGCGATTTGAAACCCAAAAAGTCCCTCAAGGAAAGCCTGCAATTGTAATTAGCTGTGGCAATGGGTATGGTCGGGACCGGGTATGGCCATACCTGAAAAAAAAGTTATAGGACCCAAACCTAAAGTTATCGTACCCAATTGCACCCGATCCAAAAACTAATAATAATAAATAAATATTATGGTAAATAAATACATGTATTATTTAAAGGGAAAAGTTTATATAGAGCCGAGGCTCTAAATAATCAAATTTGAGCCTATATAAAAAATTTCACTAGAAGAAGTTGTTTTGATGTTCAAATATATTCAAATTGATCATCTCGACATCAAAAAGCATGGAGATGAGGAAAAAATGGATTTCAAGTTTTGAAAGTAGTGTATTTTGTAACACATTTTTTGGACCGTCAATTTTCAAGATTTTCAAGTTTTCATAAATCTGCCAATCTACACTATTTTTAAAGCTTTAAACTTTATAAATAAATTATAAAAATATATTTTAAGGCTATCACAAAGATTTCCTATATTGAAACCACATTTCTCGACACTAGTTGAAGGTAGGCTCTAATTTGATTGTTTAGAGCCTAGGCTCTATACAAACCTCACTCTTATTTAAATAATATAATTAAAAATATATAATTAAATTTATTTAAATATTAAATAAATATTATATATAAATATTAATTATATAATAATAGTATTGAGGTCGGATCTAGACCGAACAAGGACCCGAATACTGCTCGGCTCCAATATTTGGACCCGGACCCAACCTGTTCGGCCCATTTTTGACCCATCTCTAGACCCGAATCGGGTCTGGACGTCATGTCCGAGTCCATTACCACCCTTAGTTGTAATTGACCTCCTGGATTGATCAATCTTAATCTTATTCCAAGATTATAAAGAAAGTGTTTGTAATTCCTTTAAGGGACCGTTTGGGTACCTAAAAATATATTGTCTATGAAATATATTACTTCTGTATTACATTACTAGCGTAATGCATTTTCTGAAAATGAATTGTTGTTTGGGTACTATCTGGGTACAACTTGAGAATACATTGTCATTGTTTGGCTACGTCCTGAAGAAATCTTGGAAATGCATTACTGTCATTTTGGCTTGAAAATATTTCATGAATTTTACTTATAGTAATGTTTCTTTTTTTATTTTTTTATAGTTTTAATATTTTCCTTTTTTAAGACAAAATATCAATTGAAATTAAAACTACTGAACATATCCTCATTTTATATAGCATGATATCAATAGTTACCTCAAAAAAAATCTACCAAGACCGAGACATTTATTCATGTTCTATGGCAAAACTAATCAACACAAATTTGATGTTGGATATCACCTGAGCTTTGCGAATCGAAAAAATGAATGGCAACACCATGTTCCCAATCTCATGCCAAGGCCTGCTAGGCACAAACGCTAGATCATTAAAATCAAATAGATGCATTGGCTTATAAACTATCACTACATAGGGCATAACTAGAACTAGAATGTCAACCGCAACCAAAATAAGTGAAGAAGTTTTAAGCAATAGAGAGAAGAGGAAGCTATATCAATAATATTTTTATAACTTTTATTCAATTCTAATTATAAAAACAAAGCCAAAAAATAATATTAATATTATTTTTTTAAAGAAATTTAAAATAAACATATTATTCAATTGTGAAATGCTATTTTTATTATATGATTTTAAGAAATTATCATAATACACATTATTTTTTAACTACTCAATAATTTTCCATTTTTCTAATATTTCAAAATAAAAATTATGTATTTCACGAGCATATTTTTATATTAAATTAAAGCACATAACTTAAAGGGTTGTATTGGCCTCATTTTGTGATACATGTATGAGGTTTTGATTACAAGTGAAGAGAGAGACTACAAAGTGATAAATATATATTATGGAAAAAGTTTATATAGAGGTGAGGCTCTAAACAATTAAATTTTAGCCTACCTCAAAAATTTGATTAGAAGAGGTTGTTTTGATGCTCAAATATCTTCAAATCGATCATCTCGACATCAAGATACATGGGCAAGAGAAAAGAATGGATTTCAAGTTTTAAAAATAATACATTTTGTAACGCATTTTTAGACCGTCAATTTTTAAGATTTTCAAGGTTCATATATCTGTCGATTTACACTATTTTTGAAGCTTTAAATTTTATAAATAAATATAAAAATATATTTTAAGACTATTAGAAATATTTTCAATATTGAAACCACATTTCTTGACATTATTTAAAAGTAGGCTCTAATTTGATTGTTCAGAGCCTAAGCCCTATACAAATCGCACCCATATTATATGTATGTATAAACTATAGAAAGAAAAAGGAGAGAGAAAGAGCTTCACCATAAAGAGGTTTGGGTGTCGGACATCAAAAGCCCTATTATAGAGCAAATGAATAATCTCTAGCGGGTCAGTTGGGGTACAAGATTACCCGTAATACATTTCTTACCCTTTCGAGCATAAACTAGATTTCATGCTTTTGGGACCATTGAAATGGAGGATTTTTCGAAAATACATTTCACCGTAATAGATTTTCAAGTACCCAAACGGCTTAATGTCTCTGTCTATTATGCCGGATTGCATATCCTCTAATAAAATATGGGCGTGGTTAGCATGCGGGCCAAGCCCAAACATGTAGAAATGCAGGCCGCTTAATAAATTTATTTTTGAAATAAAATCTATCCAAATTTTTAGATAACATATAATCTTTAACATGGGGATGATTAATTTATAAAAATAAATAAATTATAAAAGCCAAAAATAATAATTTTATTAATAATACATTTGGACTGTTAGTTTTAATTATCTTTAGATGGACCACCTATTTGCATCATCTCTAAGATGGATGCTTTATACTTCTGGACCTAGTATGTAGAAATGCAGTCCAGCCCGCATAAAACAATTTTCCATAAAATATTTATGTAGTACAAGGTTTCACATTAGCACAACAGATCACATGCTTCAAATTCCAAACTAAGGGTCCCATTTTAAGGTACATACAATTTATTATGATTCACAATTGAAAGTAGAAAGTGGGTCGGAAATGTGAAAAGCCACAATAAAACAAATATCTTAAACCAGACTTACATAAATAAAGTTTAAATTAACATAAATAAAATTGAACAAGGGCTACATGCTCCTTTCTAAGTTCCTATCAAGTGTTTAATAAATTCCACTATACTTGTTTCCTTGAAGAGACCCTTTTTCTTGGTCATCACCCACATGTATGATTAGCATTCCACGGGGATCCGCACAAATAGCAGAATTCGGACTTGCATCTGCAGTGTAGAAATAAAAATAAATACAATCTTTCACATTCTTAAACTTTGAATAAATGAACGAAAAATATGAAATAAAGAAAAATTGTAGATTTTTTAAAAGGAGTACCTCAAACCCTTGTTCGGAGATGCAGTTGTGGTGATGAAAACTCTTTAATGGTAAAAAAATCTATTTCTACCTTTAATTATGAAATTGAAAACCCCAAAAATGAAATAAATCTAGTATATACATTAACACTTAAAAATCTTGAAAATTGACCCTACATATAATGCATCACAAGATTAAATAAAATAAAAGCATTTATTGCATTGCAATTCAAGTGGAACCATTTCAAGGTCATTTTAGTAGAGAAACGCCCCTTACAAAATTCGAAAAATAAAAACATCACTTCTAAGCCTCCTAAACAGGGGCCATGTCATGTCACCTAATAAAAGAAAATAAAAGCGGAAATTTATGAGAGATGCACGATTTAACATTTTACACATTGGCAACTATTCCAATTCTCCCCAAATCACCCCAAAAAAATTAAAACAAATTTTTTTTTTTTTAAAAAAAAGAAAAAAGAAAATTACCTGCAAGTCAGATGATTACAACCCGCTTGTTTCTCCACATAATACTTACAATTAGGGCACTTTTTCCACTTATTCCCCTCTGCAAGCTTAGTGAACAAAATTTCATTGTGGATAATGTCATTTTTACCCTCCTCATTCCCTCTGAGCCTTTGAAATTCATCACAGTCCAGCCCAGAATGCCATGGCACCCTGCAATTAGCACAAAACAGTCTTCTGCAATATGGGCACTCACTCTCTCTTATTTGAGTTAGTATGCCCTCATCAATTTCCAAAATCCCAGAACAGTCCATAAATGGACAAAAGGACTTATTGATCCCCAATATTGCGGCCTCTGATAGTGCACCCTCCCATCTCTCAAAAATCCTGTCTGGAATGAAGGACCTGCAACTTTCGCTGTCTAAAACCTGCTTGCAGCGAGGACTAGGGCACCCAATAATGGCGAAATTCTCCCGCAGTTTCGCAGCAATATGCATTTCCATGCATTCATTGCAGTACCTGTGAGAGCAACCTTGGTTTAAGAAGGTTTCCTCATGAGTCTTGTGATCCATGCATATTCCACAGAAGAAACCAGAGGAGGAAGACCTTGCTACTGGTGCAATGGCGGCTACTATTTCTGTGTTCGCGACTGTTGGGTTTGCAGAGAGAGAGAGGGTGGTTTCTTCTGTGGAGGAGGAGGAGGCGCCTGCTATAGAGAGAGAGGGAGGAGATGTTGTTGTAGAGAGAAAAGAGATGATTGAAGAGAAGATGACTTCTTGGAATTGCAGGGCTTCTGCATATGCCTCGTCCGAGAAGTGGGGGGTTTCTACTTCTTCAGAGACGAGAGAGAAGAAGATGGCGTCGAGCTGTTCTGAGGCCATAGGTGTTGCAGAGAGAGAAAGATGGAGGCGTTACTTCTTGTTGCCCTCTGAAGGGTTGCATTTATAGGCACCTCTCTGTTTTGGCTTTTGAGCTTTCGTTCTTTTCTTTTTTATTTTTTATTTTTATTTATTTTTATTTTTCTAAATATCAATCGGTACTGTCAGTGAGATTGAAAGGCGTTACCAGACGATCCTTTATTTATATGAAAATGCAAGATTGATTTTTTGTATGGGGAAATTCAAAGGTTGCTCGCCGAAATTTAGAAGTAGAAAAACAGAAGCATCGAAAAACATAAAAATCTATAAAAAAATTATTTATTTTTAATATAAGTAGATCACATTCATTCTTATCAATTTTTTTTTTTTTTTAGTACAAATAAGGTGATTGTAACGACAATAAGTTTCATAGCATAGCATGCTATCCCTTAAAGAATAAAAAAACAACAATAAGTTTCATAGCGTGCTATCCTTTGAAGGATAAAAACAACAATAAGTTTCATAGCAGGCTATCCCTTAAAGAATAAAAGCTTCCCACACTGCAAACTTAAAAATTACTTTAGTGCTCAATGATCGTTTTTAAGAATATTATGTACTAGGTCTTTTTTTTTTTTTTTTTTTGTGGTATTTATCATTATGTATTTAGTATAATGAAATAATATTGTATTTTTTTTTTTTTGTGCAAATTTTATCAGAAATTGCCTGAGAGATGAACTCTACAATTTAATTTTGGATATCATATTAAAGTAAACTAATCAACGCAGGTGTGTATTGATAAATGAGTAAATTGTGAATCTTGGAGTTTTAGGAGTATTTTGCTAAATTTTTCTCTCTTTTGTGTGGAATAAGTAAGAACCCCTGTCAGAACTTTTATTTAGACAACTTGTTGTTTAAAAGTAAATCAAATAAAAAATTTTCGTAAGTTTTAAATCTTTTGTCGAAATTTGAATTTAGATGATCGATTCGCAAAGTATGACTGGTTACATTTATATTTTTTAAGTTCTAAGCTATCTTTGACATATGGACACGGTTCTATGCGGCCAGCCCACATATTGTAGAAATGTGGGCTTGGCAATAAATATATTTTTTAATTATAATTTAATCCAATTATTTAGAGAATATATAATCTTTAATATGGAGATAATAAATATAAATAAATTAATTAATTAAAAATTAAAAATAATAATTCTATTAAAAAAACAAGAATCATTAGTTATATTTGTTTTTAGATGGACTACCAATTTGCGTCCGTCTTTAAGATGGATGCTTTATTCCTCTAGATGGAATATTGTAGAAATGCGGTCTAGCTACATAAAAAAAATTTTCTTAATGTTTTTGCCAAATTTAGCCTTAAAAATGATATGATTGTGAGATTTTTCAAAATTTAGTTTAAAAAGTCCTATTGCACACCACCAGTGGCATATTTTTTCTTATTTTTTTTTTGATCCTCGTTTTTTGGTTTTTTGGTTTTTTTTTTTTGTTTTTACTTTCTAAATAGCTTCTACTCGAAGCCTCTATGGCACTTCATTACTTGGTTTTTCTGGAAGCCTCTATGGCACTTCATCACGTGGTTATTCACGAATCCTCTATGGCACATCATTACTTGGTTCTTTATCTGTTCACTTGAGTCAAGTCGTAAAAAAACAAAACGAAAAGAGGAGGGGGGGGTACAATGGGAATCTCAGAAAGAGTAAAGAGAGTTTTTTTTTTTTTCAAAGAAATAACAATGAATTCTAGCATAATTTTTGTTATAATACACTTTTGAGTTTTGGTATAGCAGTAGGTGAGAGAATCAAAGGTTCAAATTCTTGAAGTTTGTCCCAAAAATCACATAAAGTTAGACAAAAAAAGATCTTTTATTCATTCTTAGAAACTCCAAATATGAGTTGAGAGTCTAAATATTCAAAGGAAAAAGATATAAGACTTTAATAAATTGGATTAGAACTCCTAACTTATATCACAAATATTATCATTATCCGAGTTTTATCTCAACTATTTAAAAATTATCTATATCTTTGGAGACTTAAATGTGTTCAAAACCAACTGAAGTGGCATTCGTGGTTATGTAAATTGAATGGTACAATGGCATTTCATGTAGTAATGTACATCAAATAATGCAAGGTAAAGCAAAGGACACAGCATCTACTAAAGGAAAAGTGTTCACTGCATCAGCCGACTCACTTGTAGATGTGTAACCCCGCTTCAAAATTCATCTTTAAGATGGTTTTAAGCTCCGAAAATTTGGAATTTGTCAATCTCAACTGCCATGGTGATTATGAATATGAAATATTTAATTTTTAAAATAAAAATCATATTTTTTTAGATATAGTTTTCCATCACTCATTTTGATATATATAGTAGAAACACCATTTTTTGACGTCCATCTTAAAGATAAATTGATGCATGAGGAGAAACACATATTTCCATGTGTGGGCTGACTCACCAAAACAGTGTCCTTCAATAATTGATTCGGTTAAGGCTGCATTTCTTGGCAACTCAATCTGTCGAAGTCTTTATGTTATCTTTTTGGACGTTATTCTTTTGGTAAAGTTAGAAAGGCCAATGAATCTAGACATTTGGAATATAATTAAAGAGTGCTTTCTTCAACCCTAAGTTACACAAATCTTTTTCATGAGGGTCTTCCTTCCAGGTTACGCAATGAGAGTTGTCAATTCGAGCATCTAGACCCGGTTTTTATGAGTGCCGCGACTCATACTATTGTCGTGCATGCTCTTTCTAACGCCCATTTTTTATAGGGAAAATTATATATAAAAAAAAACAAAAACTACATTTTTTATGTTACTTACCTCCAACCTAACTTTTTTTTAATTTTTTTCAAAAAAATACACTTTCTATACAAATACCTCAAATCAAAATCAAAATAAAACTAATTTTGAGATCTCATTGTTTACAAAGTTCTAGCTAATACAGAACATAATTTCAATCAATTTAAAATAAAAACACAAAGAGTAATTCATTCTTAATCTGCATGGTCCTAATAATGATGACATAGCATATATGGAATGAAAAAGTTATCTTTGCAAATGAGGTATGTCCATTCAGGACGTAATTCGATTCTCTAAATTTGATATATTTGCCAATGAAAATGAACGTAAAGCATTTTGATTTTTTTTTTTAATCACATATTTTTGTTAATGAAACTAATTTGGGCTTGTACAAATAACTCTTTAATACTATTTGATAGGCCTTCAATCTTGCATGTTACGGTTTAATTTTAAAACGGCGGGGTTGAAACAAGGCTCCAACCTTAAACAATCAAAGTAAAAAATGTGTTGAAAGATGCAGTTTTATTGTTGAAAACTGCAATCACATGAAATCTGTTTTCGGGTTATCTAATGAAATTTAAAGTCCCAATGATAGTGCAGATTAATTAGCACTTGAAAATCTTTAAAAATGGATGGATAATACATATAAAAAACAATATTTTCAAAACTTGAAAATCCCTTTTTTTTTGTCCCTTGTCCATTTATCTAAAGGTTGTCAAAACGAGCTATTTCAGTACCGTTTTTAGTGTGCCTACAGTTGGCAACACGCCAGGCCTCATAGGGGGCTAAAGAGGCCCTTGCTTAGGCCCCACTTTGGCCTCATCAGGGACTGTTTGGCGGGGCTAAATAAAAAAAAATAAAAATGAAAGAAAAATATAAAGAACAACAGGGTTGGCCCGGGCCGAACTAAGTTGGCCCTGTCTTGGCCTTGATTCAGTCCTGGCTGTGGAGCAACTTTTTGAGGCCCAAGCCCTAACTTTTTAGAGCCAGGTTGATTGGCCTGGGGCATGCTTTCCTAGCCCGTTGCCACCACTAGGTGCGCCTTACTTCTACAAGAAGCTTCACACCTTATTTTTTAACTTTTCCCATTTTAAAATCATTGGTTCTAAATTGGCAAAGAAGCCAAATAATAGACTAATTTTCCTAAGGACCCGGATTCTATGTGGCCAAGCCCGTATATGTAGAAATGTGGGCCTATTAATAACACTATTTTTGATATGGATTTTAAGAATTAATTTTTAAGGACATGTAATCTCTAACATGGACATCATGAATATAAAAAATAAATAAATTTTATAAATTAAAAATAATAATTCTAGTAAGAAAACATTTGGACCGTTAGTTTCAAATGTTTTTAGATGGAACACCTACTTGCATCCATCTTTAAGATGGATGCTTTACACTTTTTGGACCGCATATGTAGAAATGTGGTCCAGCCCGCAAGAAATAATTTTCCCTTTCTTAAATGTGCAAGGTTACCTTATCTCGAGAAACTACGAGAAGATTTATATAATTTATATTTGTAATGAAAAAATCCAACAAAATCAGTATACAATAGTATAAATTATGTTCTAAAGTATTTAAAAATATCTGAAGGTAGTTACAAATCCCCCAAAATAAATAAATAAATAAATAAATAAATCTAAGGTTTTTTAATATATTAAGGAAAAGTATTCAATGAGACTATTTACATTTCGTACAAGATAATCAAAATTAATTTTGACTATTGGATGTGAAATTGGATGACTTTATTTATGCCATTGACCAATCTCAAACTTCAAAAGAAATTTTTTTCGAACTTTGTAACCCATTGAACCTATCAAATTTTACATCGGATATTTGTAAGTAATTGTGATCCCCTTAAATCAAAGGCAAATCGTCTCATTGTCTACAATCCCATATCGAAAAGCTCCAAATTAGACGCAAAAGCTATATTGTTAGAGGAGCTCCCATTCGTAGAAATGCGGTCCACCCCGATGCATTCGTTGCAGTAGCTATGAGAGCAACCATTGTTAGAGAAGCTTTCTTCATGGGGTTTGTGCTCCATGCGAATCTCACAAAAAGAAACCAGAGGATGAAGACCCTATGTTTTTCTTTCTAATGGGTGCAGCCATGGGATGTAAGAGAAATGGAGAGGAGAGAGAAACAAGGCTTGTTGAGGAGGGGTTTTCGAAAGAGCAGCTCCATTTACTCATTTTTTTGGTACACAACTGCGATTTTATTGATTTTATTTCTAGTTTTTTGTGAAAAACTCTTGGAGAAATTGAAGAGGTCACTTGCCCTTTTTGGAATTTGCACCCACTATAGTGAAGGGAATTCCCAAACGTTCCATGCACCCCCCATGGGAAATCTTTCTAAACACATTTAAAATATCAAATATTTATAAATATTTATTATAGAAATACACTTAAAATACCAATAAGTTTAGGTAAAGGTTTTTATACTTCCTCTAATGTATAAAAGATAGATACTTTCCCCATCCAACAATCCGATTTAGATAAAGTGAGCTACTGACCATTCGATCTAGATCCACTCTTTCAGAGTATTTTATTTTTTAATTTATTTACTATAAATTATATGAATATAAAATTTGCTACATGTCAACATCTTAATGAGATGCACCTAAAAACGTTATTTAAAAGTATTTTCAATAAAATACAACAACCAAAATACCTATAAACCTTTTATGGGCATTTTTGTTATTATATTTTATTTGGAATATATGTTTTATATTTTTATAGGTGCGAGTTTAAAAGAGGAGTGGACACGTAAAATTGAGTGTCAAAGTATTTTGTATAAAAACAATTAAAAATTAATGCCTCAAAACATTACGGCATCACGGCTGATTTTATCGCAATCCTCAAACGTATAAATCGAGAAGTTTCTCCAGCATAGGTTATTGCCTGAGGAATAAATGTATTTTGCTCAAATCGAGCATTATATACAATATCTTTGATAAACCACTTGGGCTCTCTAATAAAAGACGTGAATTTTCAGAGAGGGAGTTCCACGGTAAGTCATGTGGAAGTATTGAATGGAAAGAGAGAGAGAGTTCTACAGATAGTCATGTACCAAGACGATCATAGTTATTTTAAGTACCATGACATCTCTTTCGGTTATCACGGTACTTTAAGTACCATGATACATCTAAAGTTCATTACGGCATTTACCTATAGGGATGCATCTAAATATTAAGTCCAACACATGTACTTGCTATGCTGTAATGCTTTAACGGCAGTCACTTGCAATACCGTGATGCTTTCACGGTAATATGACTATCATGGAGGCTATTTTAGTTTTTTTAAAAAATGAAAAGTGAAAAAAAAGGTGTGGATGAGGTTTAGAAATGCATGAAGTTATTTTTGTCTAATTAGCCCAAAATTAAAACATATTTTTGATAATTTTCCTTAGATTTTGGGAAAATAAAGTGGTGCATAGGCGTGATATTCTGATTGGGGCCATCTCAACCGCCCATACAGAATGGACAATTAGATTAGGGAAGTATATTACTTTTGTATTACAGAGAAAGTATTGAAAGCTAGCCCTTAAGTTTAATGCACGATCACAATTTTTCAAAATAAATCAAATGAGATAATGATATGTCCAATAGTGTTCAATCAGTGTTCTAGAACTGGCCCAAGTCCACTCGGATGTGGGCGAGGTTCAGTTGCCATGAGTTGGGGGAGCATAAAAAATGAGTGATTATTGAAAACGTGTTGTCACCTTATTGCCAACCGATTCTACCACTGTTTCTCTGTTGGTAGTTTTTATCTTTAAGGGGTTAACATATATCATGGGATATGATATGCTTTTATGGGATGTAACTGTTGTTCTCTCCTTCTATAAATTATCTGTTTTGAGTCTTGTACTTATCTATGATAGAATAAAAGATTTAGTGCTTAACGTAGACATAGGTCATTGTCGAACCACGTAAATCTTGTCTCTATGCATGTGGTTTTCTATGTTCTAATATGGTATTAGAGTAGGTTTCACGCTATTGATTGCCGAAATGTTTTTTTGACGAGCTCCTATCAACCTCCACGCCATAAATTTTTTTTGTTCGGCTCCTTTTTCCTCGCTCTTTCTCTCGATTTATTGCATGTGAGTTGCAACTGTTGGTACGTGTGTGTGGCCATGGGGCCTTTAAACGTGTAATATTTCTCTCTCTTATAATTTAATATTTATCACTAAAAAAAGGGAGGCTTCTTAGAGAGAGAAAGTGCCGTTATCTAACGGCTAGAAAGTAAGTACCCACTTCCTAGGATTATAAGGCCACGTTTTGTCAGAGATTTCAGGAGGAAGCCGAACGTTAGAGAACAACCTCCTCCATCCCTCTTTAAGAAGGGTTTTATGGCTATGGAGAGGTACACAGAAATTTACAGGGTTCTCACAGTTCTGGTAAAAGCCTGATCTTTGCGATCAATAGTCTCAAGACACTGCCCCTAATCCTAGGAGTGGGTCCATCTCTTCCCTCAAGTTTTTCAACATTGGTATCAAAGCAGGTTGTAGAAGCGTGTTACAGGTCCCAATTTTTTTGGTATTTTATATCTTATTTTTTTCCTGAGTTTAATTTACAGTAACTTTGATATTGTGCTTTGTCATTCAGGTATATCTTGCTGTAAGTCTTTTCTAACCTTAAATTTAATAGTTTAAATTTATTTATTTATTTATGAATTTCTCTCTCTTAATTTACTGCTCCTCATTTGCGATTCAATGTTTGTTTTATTGGTATTGTTGGTTCTGGAATATTTTCTCTCTGTAAATTCTTTTGCCATATTTTCTCTCTCTAGATTGCGTTTGGCTTCTTTTGCCATATTCTCTCTCTCTAGATTGCGTTTGGCTTACGTGATCATAGCATACTCAGATAAGTCCTCTGTTTAATCCTTTGTAGAGAAAAGTAAAAGAGATAGAGACGTTAGAAGAATCATCAAAAGAATAGGAAGAGAGAGAAAATAAGTTTAAAGTTCTTGCAATATTAGGTTCTCTCTACGCCTCAATATTAGGCTCTCTCTCTAGAGTAGGAACAAGTTGTGTTATTATTTTCTCTCTCTATAAGATCAAGTCGCTGATAAAGTACATACTTGAGCCCACGATCAAGTAACAAAAAATAAGGCAAATAATTCTTCTCTCTATTTTCTAATAAAATTAATTATAATAATAATAGTAATATGTAAAGACTGTCAAAAAAAAAAATCTTCTACTCTATGTAAGGTAGCTGAGCATCTAAATTTGCGTGTTGTTATATACTTTTTTGTTAGTCCATGGACTGCTGAAAATCAGCGGCTGGCATCTTCTTTTTTCCATCTTTTTGTTGTTGAAAATTAGTACATAATTTTTTTTTTTAATTGAATTTTATTATGCATGTGCCAATTCTATTGGAGTAAAGGCTTACATATCAATTGCATGTATTTATTTATTTATTTTTGTGACTTATAATTTAGAGATTTTTGACATAGTTTATTTGCATAATAATTGTCATTGCATTGCGTAATTATCCTATGCTTTGGTCTCTTTAAGTTAGGAAATTTCATGATCTTGATTTTGTGATTTTTTTTTTGTGATTATGCAATGCCATATTTCTTTGTTGAAAAATATCAAATATTATTGTAGACTCTCTATCTTGTGCTAAGACATGTTCACATATTTAATGAAAAATTATTCTTATGCAAGATTTGACGTAAAAATAGTTGTTGCCTTACTTTATTAATTTTTTGTTGCATCACAGAAATGCGAACATAAACTGTTCGAGAAAATTTTTCTTTGAAGTTCCAGCTCATTGAGAGTCGGCAAATTTATTGATTTAGCTTGTAGACAACCGTTTCTTAAACACAATTAAATTTGTTTTTGAACTTTTAAGTATTATCTAAAAATTTAAAATGACATCTAGGCTAGTCATGTCAGAATTATCCAAACTTGAAAAAATCAATGGGACTAATTTTTCTGTGGAAAAGAAAAATTGGATATATTTTTTTTCAAGATGGGGTAGATTATGTTATAAAAATAGAACCATCAGTTTTAGAGCTTAATGCTATGGTTAGAAGATGATAAAGTAGCTAAGACTACTATGTTGAGCTTTATGAAAGATGATTCAATTAGAGTATTTGAGGATTATACCATAGCTCAAAGTATGTTAGACACCCTATCTGCAAAGTATGGGACCACTTCTGAGACCCATTGTAACAATCCTAAACTTAAAAAAAAAAAAAAAAAAAAAAAAAAGGGGGAAAATAAACTTTTAATAAGTGATGGTCCATATGAGCATGATGGTCCTTAGGGACCATCACTATTTTCAAAAGCTTTTGACTTAAGCTTTTCTTATCTTATGACGTGGCTTGTAGTTTCTCTTACGTGTTGGCCCTTGACAATCCACTATGACGTGTAAGTAAATTAAATGTGCCCCCTTCCTATGGTATAACCATGAGATGCGTCTTTTTAACTGAAACTTTTATCACTGAGCTCTTGTGCATACTCATAAGATCTACTGCAAACGGGCGGCCTTTTAGTACCCCAACCAACATACACAAAAAGCATCAATTTCGTGAGTGATTATAAGTAAGTGACATCGTCTTCCTGAAAAATAGTCTGTTTTTAATAAATAGTGATATTTTCGTCCAGGATCTTTATTTTATCAGTTTTATGTGTAAGTGACCTCATTGTCTCGAAAAATAATCCATTCTTTTTAAAAATAAAATGAAATAATTATTTCTACTTATTATCATGAATTTTAGGTGCGATAAATTTTATGCGCACACGACCTCATTATCTTGAAAAATAATCTTTTTAATAAAAATTGTGATATTTTATCTATGTTAGAAATTTTAAATGCTGTAAATTCTTAGAAAAATAAATTTATTTATTTATCTTGGCTATTGTTAGAAAATTTTAGATACTATCAAATTATTAGAAATAAATGTGATATTTCTGCTTTTAGTAAAATTGTGATATTTCTTTCTACTGTTTTGAATATTTAGACATTGTAAAATTCATGTGCAAATGACTGCCTTATTATTGACATTTTTGCAATTGATTATAGTATTGTTGTGAAATGTTTATTTGTGGATTGATGTCCCATAAATTGTGATAATTCCGTATTCTTGAATTTCTATAAGAGTTTTTCTATACATATTAAATTGGCAATTATGCTAGAATGCCTTTACAAACTGCTACCTTTCTAAATTTGAGCCCAAAATATTTGATTGGTTATTTTTAAAATGTTATAGAGAGTGACTGTTATTAATGGTTTAAGTGAAATTCATATTAATGATTTCAGTGATATGTTGAGTACATGATATTGCTGCTTTCGAATGTTTAAAGAGATTTAGAAATAATTTAACTATGCAAGTGGACTCATCCGGTTCGCCGGTGAGGTATAAGTGGACTTATCTGGGACGCCGGTAGGGATTAAGTGGACTTATCCGGTACGTCGGTGAGGTATAAGTGGACCTGCAGGGATTAAGTTGACCTATCTGGGACGCCGATAGGGATTAAGTGGACCCATCAGGACGCTGATGGGGTATATAGGTGACCTACTTGGGACGCCAGTAGGGTATTTTGTGAAATCCTTTGAATTATGCACTGCCTTTAAAAGTGTTATAAGCATTTCAATTACTCGGATTATACTTAATTATGCATTTATTGAAAGTGAAACTGTTGATGCATTTCTGTTAATAGATCTCATTTTGAAAAATATTGATATCTTTCAATCATGATTATTTTTAGGATTATGATGATCACTTACTGAGTAGCCAAACTCATCAAACTATGGTAAACATTTTTTCAGGATAACTGCGGATTCATTTTGAGTGCTAGTCTAGATCAACCTTGGAAGATACTGTTGTTGTGCTAGCTTTCTTTATTTACTTTGTAAGACCTCGCCATTGTAAATTTGTCCTATCAATAGATGTATATATGTTTTGTCTGTCACATCTCAGGAATAACAGTATTGTAAATTCTTGGGGTGTGACACCCATGTACAATTGTTGTTACAAAAATACAATTCTTGCAGAATGGATGAAACGGACTCAGTGATCGAGCATGTCAATAAAATGACAATGCTCACAAAGGACCCGTCTTTTGTCTTTAACAGTCTCCCTCCATCTTGAAAGTCTGTTATAATTGCATTGAACCATTCTGTACAAGGGATAACCATGTTAAATATTTCATGGATCTTAGTATTGAAGCTAAGAGAAGAATGGGGAAGAAGTCAAATGAGCTCTCCTTTACCTAAAGTTCATCTTCTCAAATTCCCAAGAAACCTTTCAATTATCAGAAAAATAATAGGTATAAGGGAATGAGGAGAAATTTTAAAAATCAAAAGAATAAGGTTGAGAAGGCCTATTTTTATTGTAACAAAATTGGGCACATCAAGTTTAATTGTCCCAAGCTGAAAAATAAAAATAAAAACCAAAATAACAACTCTGTTCGAAATAATCAAAATAAGAGAAAAGACTTGATCTGCGTAGTCATAGAATCAATAGTTACCGATCATGACTTGAGAAATTGGTGAGTCGACTCAGCCTCCACTCAACATGTCTCGAGGACCAAGGATGGATTCACAGAATTAAAAGAAATTGCAGCCGATAATCAACAGATTTATATGGGAACTGACACCTAATGCGATGTACTAGGTGTTGGTACTTTCAAGTTGTGTTTACCAAGAGGAACAAATATCTTATTGACTGATACATTGTATGCGCTTAATATAAGGCGCAATTTGATTTCTCTCTCAAGGCTAGACGATAAGGGTTATGAAATAAGGTTCAGGTCTGGTCGGGTTACCATTGGGAATCATTCTAGAGCTTTGGTGTACGGTACTAAAGTTGACAATTTGTACCGACTAAATATTAATGAAAGTTCATCATTTTCTAGTTATATTGATGCTTCTTTTGATGCTTTTATGTATATGGATGATCCATATTTATGGCGCTTAAGATTATGACATATAAATAAAGATAAAATGAATTAAATGGTTAAAAGAGGCTTGCTCCTCAATTTAGGAGAAATTGTGTTCAAAACATTCGAGCCATGTATTTCAAGTAAATTAACTAAGAAGCCTTTTCTTAAAGAGAAAAGGTCTAGTGAAATACTTAGTATTGTTCACTCTGATATATGTGGTCCATTAAATGTGAAAACACATAGAGGTATGAAATATTTCATAACATTTATAGACTATTATTCACGTTATGGGTATGTATACCTAATTAGTAAGAATTCAGATGCATTAGAAACATTTAAAGAATATAAAGCTAAGATAGAAAATCAGTTAGGTAGACATATTAAAATTCTTCAAACAGATAGGGGAGGTGAATATTGCTCCGCCTTATTTTCTGAATTTTATAAGGAGCATAGTATAATTCACCAAACAACTATACCATATACACCACAACAAAATGATGTAGCTGAAAGGAGAAATAGAACTGTAATGGACATGGTTAGGTCCATGATGAGTACCTCATTTTTGGGGTGAGGCTCTCAACAATGCTATATATATCATTAATCGTGTTCTAACTAAATCTATAGACTTGACCCCATATGAATTATTGACAGGCTTACGATCTTGAAAGTTTGGGTTTCTTAGGCCCATGTGCTTATATCACCACAAAATAGAGATAAATTACAAAGTAAAACTATAAAATTATCTTTTATAGGCTATTCAAAAAATTCTAAAGGATATAAATTCTATAACCATGATACTAGATCAGTAGTAGAGAGTCGTGATGCTCATTTCTTAGAAAATATAGATGATGAAAATATTTTAAATAAACCTAATAACTTATATAAAATTGATAAAGATAAGAGTCTAGAAGACCCTGTTTCTCAGACTCCCTCTAAAGTTGGTGAGAATGATTCAATTGAATCAAATATATCAGATAGACCTAAAAGAACTAGAGCTACACCTACAACTTTAGAAGGATTTTATGTATTTATGAATGAAGATAATTATTCTTCAATGAGTGAGGATACAATAGATGAACCTCGTAGCTATAGTAAAGCTATTAGCTCACATGACTCAGTTGAGTGGACTCAAGCCATGGATGATGAACTTGATTCTATTAAAAGAAATCAAGTATGGGACTTGGTTGACCTCCCTAAAGATAGAAAAGCCATCGGTTGCAAATGAGTCATAAAGAAAAAACTTAATGCAAATGGATCTATTGATAAATATAAAGCTAAGTTGGTAGCTAAAGGATTTACCCAAAGGGAAGATATAGATTATGTAAAAACTTATTCTCCAGTAGCAAAATTTTCATCTATTAGGATCATCCTTGCATTAGTTGCATATTATGATCTAGAATTATTTCAGATAGATGTCAAAACAACTTTCTTAAATGAAGAATTAAAAGAAGATATATACATGAAATAACCAGAAGGATATGTAATTAAATGTCAAGAAGACAAAGTATATAAACTTAAGAAATTTTTATATGGTCTAAAACAATCTTCTAGGCAATGGTGCTTTACTTTTCATAATGCAATCACTGAAATTAATTATATAGCCAATAGGTTAGACCATTGTGTATATGTTTGGAATAGAGGGGGCAACTTTGTTATATTGTCACTATATGTGGATGATATTTTGATAGCCGGTAATGCTATTGGCATGATTAACTATATCAAATCATGGCTAAGTTCCCATTTTGAGATGAAAGACATAGGAGAAGCCTCATATGTATTGAGCATTAAGATAACAAAAGATAGAAGTTCAAGACTTCTATGTTTATCTCAAAAAAATTATTTAGAAAGTGTTTTAAAGTTTAAGATGGAAAATTGCAAGCCCATAGATACACCTGTTTGTAAAGGCCCGAAATTATCAAAGAAAATGTTTCCATTAAACGATAGTGACAAAGCTGAAATGGAAAGAATTCCATATGCTCAAGCTGTAGGATGCATAAATTATGCCATGTTGTGTACAAGACCTGATTTGAGTTATGAATATGGTATTGTAAGTAGATTTTAGAGTAATCATGGGATGACTCATTGACAAGCTGTAACAAGGATACTCAGATATATTCAGAAAACTAAAAAGTACAAGTTGTGCTTCCAAGTTAACAACTTAGAGGTTGCTGGGTACTCTGATACAGATTTTGCAGGAGATCCAGATGATAGAAAATAAACCTCAGGAATTGTATTCCTCTTTGGAGGTGGATGTGTTTCTTGGTCTAGTAAGAAACAAGGTTGTGTAGCTCGATATACTATGGAAGCCGAGTATATTGTTTGTAGTATTGCTACAACTTATGCCGTTTGGATTAAACGCTTCATAAATGATTTGAAGCTGGATATAGCCGACGGACCTGTTCAGGCTGCTATTTCATCAATTAGAAATGGAACTTATAGTTCCAAGGGTAGCACATTGAAATTGATTATCATTATATTTATGATATTATTGGAAAGAATGAAATAATTGTAAGTTATTTGCCATATTCAAATATGATAGGATTGAGTGCAGAAATATTATCAAAGCATGTAGCTTTGATGGGACTTAGAAATATTTAAGTTAGGAACTCCCAAATGGGATATTTTTTGATGTCTTAGTCATGAGAGAAAAACCGCATTAGCGTGAAAAACCATGATATGACTTTGGATATTTTTTGTTATGAGATGTATAACCGCACTTGCGTGAAAGCTTCATGAAAAAAATATGCATATAAATGTTAAATTCATTAAGTGGTAAAGACTTTGTGATATTTCAATATATCTGGCCCTCATGGTCAAGTGGGAGATGTTGGTACGTGTGTGTGGCTATAGGGCCCTTAAACGTGCACTATTTCTCTCTCTTATAAGTTAATGCTTATCACTAACAAATGGGAGGCTTCTTAGAGAGAGAAAGTGTCGTTATCTAACGGCTAGAAAGTAACCACCCACTTCCCAGGATTACAGGGCCACGTTTCTCAGAGATTTCAGGAAGAAGCCGAGCGTTGGAGAACATTCTCCTCCATCCCTCTTTAAGAAGGGTTTTATGGCTATGGAGTGGTACATAGAAATTTTTTTCTTGAAGTCAATCAATCATCCTACCAAAACTTTATCTATGTGCATACCTGCTACTTTCTTTCTCTCTATGTGCAAACCTGTAACTTTGTTGAAGTTAATCAAGGAGATTTCTTGAAGTCAATCAAGCATCCTACCAAAATCAAAGCCAGTAAGCCAAATACCACAATGCACCCCCGCCTACTTCAAGATGGGCACCTGTTCCTCGCTGATGTGTGCCGCCATCAACCGATCCAACTCTGATGCTATCCCTTTCTCTTGTTCAATCTTGAACCACATGGAACCTTCAGCATCAGGTCTACCCATGGCACATACAGCAGGCTCTACGCCCCAAAACCAACACATTGCTCCCTGATCTCAAGCATCTTCCCAATTTTTTCAAACGCCAACATCTCAGGCAGCTGCGACCCAAAACCAACACACTGCTTCTTGATCTCAGGCATCTCCCCAATATTTCCAGACGCCACCATCTCTGGCAGCTGCGACTGCTGAATTGGCTAGAGTCGCTGAGCTCTTTGTCTTAGCAATTTTTGAGCGGTTGCGGTGGCGGTGGCGGTGGCAGTGGCAAAGGAGGCGAGGGCTGGACTTTCTCTTTCTAGCCATTTGTGAAGTCCGTGATATCCTCTTTGTGAAATCCGTCATTGTAAGGACTTTCTCTCTCTAACCGTTAAGGATTTTCTCTCTCTAGCCATTTGTGAAGTTGGTGATAGCTCCTTTTTGTTTTTTGGCGGTGGCAAAGAAGGCGAGGGCTGGACTTTCTCTCTATAGCCATTTGTGAAGTCCGTGATAGCCTCTTTGTGAAGTTTGTCCTTGTAAGGACTTTCTCTCTCTAACCATTTTGAAGTTGGTGATTATCAAGTAAGAACTTTCTCTCTCTAGCCGTTTGTGAAGTTAGTGATAGCTTCTTTTTTGAAGTCCGTCATTATAAGTAGCGTGCGGTTTGTATAGAGCCTAGGTTCTGAACAATCAAATTAGAGACTACCTTCAAATAGTGTTAGGAAATATGGTTTTAATGTTGGATATCTTTGTGATAGCCTTAAAATATATTTTCATATTTATTTGTAAAATTTAAAGCTTAAAAATAATGTAGATCGAGATATCTATGAAAACTTGAAAATCTTGAAAATTTACAGTCCAAAAAATACGTAACAAAATACACTATTTCTAAAACTTGCAATACTTTTTTTTTTTCATGTCCGCCCATCATGATGACAAGATGATCAATTTGAAGATCTCTGAGCATCCAAACAACCTTTTCTAGTGAAAGTTTTGAGGTAGGCTCAAATTTGATTGTTTAGATCCTCCGCTCTATATAAACTTTTCCTTTATAAGTGAGGGGTTTTTTTTTACTCTTTTACAAAAGGTGAAGGGGTGGTCTTTAAGACCATATTATTTCAAGGACTTTTTTTTTTTTGGTTCAGTTATTTACATCATGGAAGATATTACGAATATGACCAAGAATCCTATGAATCCTGAACCTAAAACTATTATTTATGAAAAAGAGTCTAATACTAGTGATAAATTAACTAGTATCCCTTTGAACAGACTCAATTATTTAAGTTGGTCCAAAGCTGTCTCGCTCTCTTTGAACGGGTGATTCAATTTAGGATATATCAATGGAAAGAAAATAGCTCATGCTATTGATAATCCACTATATGAAGATTGGAAATCCCATGTCTTGGATTTTAAATTCCATGAAACCAAAGGTGGCCGAGATCTTTATTTCGACAGATACTGCCGAAGAATTGTGGGATTATGTAAAAGAAATGTATGGGAAAGAAAACAATCTTTCTCATGTTTACGAGTTAAAACAAGAAATTTCAAAAATCAAACAAGGTGATAAAACTATTACTGAATATCTTGCTCTATTCAAAACATTATGGGATGAATTAATTTCTTATTCACCCATAGCAACTTATCTGAAGACCATTCAAAAGCGTGTTGAACAAGACAAACTTTTTATTCCTTGCTGGTTTGAAACCCGAGTATGAGAATCTTAGAAGTCAGATTTTGATGTCTACTGAATTCCCAACATTTACAAATGTTTGTTCTACTATTCATCGGGAAGAAACCCAAAAAGAGGTTATAAATGTTGAAACAAAGTTTGAATCTGAAATAAGTGAAAAATCAATTTTTGTTGATGCTAAGGAGAATACTGAGAAGAAAAATGATAATATGTTTGAAAAAAGAGGATATAGTGGAGTTAGGGGTCGTGATAATAGATATCCTCTATGTTGTGATCACTGTAAATGAATTGGGCATCTGGCTCATAGATGTTGGGAAAAGTACCCTCACCTAAGACCAATAGAAATAAAATGGGTGAACATTCATCTTCTCAGATTGCCGATACTCAGATTTATATGTATAAATTGGCTTAATTCTTTCAACATTTCTCAAAGAATGACTATTCTTCTACACAAGATCTTCCTCGTGAGTCAGGTAACTGTTACTCTCTCCAATCTCTTTTTCCCTCTAATAATGATAGTTGAATTAGTGATTCAAGGGCTACAGATCATATGACTGGAAATAAGCATTCTTTAACGGCTTATCAAGATGTGTTTGATAAAGCCCCTGTATCAATTACAAATGGTTCACTCATTCCCGTTAAAAGAATAAGTAGAACTAATTTTTTTCAAAGCATGTAAGTCTGACGTTCTCTTTATGCCCTTATTCCCTTCAAACCTTCTTTCCGTCAGTAAACTAACTCAAAGCTTGAATTGCAATGTTATTTTTTCTCTTTCTACCGTTTCCTTCCAGGATTGGGTCACAAGGAAGATGATTTGTGAGGGTAGATTGTCTCGAGGACTTTATTATATTGATCAGAAGAATAAGGTTTTGGTTGCCAATAGTAAAGACTTGAACAAGATTTGGCATTCCAGACTTGGTTATCCTGCAAATAAATCTTTACTTTATTTAAAACCTAAATTATCTATTGACTCTTACAATTGTGATGTGTGTCATTTGTCAAAGCAGCCAAGACTTCCCTTTCAGTCTTCAGGGAATAAGACTGAAAAACTTTTTGACTTGTTTCATTCTAATGTGTGGGGGACCCACTCCAATTGAGTCCTATAATGGACTGAGGTATTTTCTGTTTTTCATTGATGATTTTTTTAGGATGACCTGGATATATTTGCTTAAATACAATAGTGAAGTCTTTGGAAAATTTAATGAATTTTCAAATCTAGTTAAAACCCAATACAATACCAAGATCAAAATTCTACGTTCAGATAATGGATCCGAATATACAAATAAATTTTTTCTGAATATCTCGTAGATCAAAGCATTATACATCAGACATTTTGTGTCTCTACTCCCCAACAGAATGGGGTGTCTGAAAGGAAATATAGACACTTGCTTGAAGTTGTTTGATCCATTATGTTTGAAAAAAATGTCTCTAAAATTTTTTGGTATGAAGTTATCCTTACTGCATGTTATTTGAACCAATGGTGGGCACCACCGATAGTGGCATTGGGTAGAGATTCGAAGCACATGGCATAGGTGGATCCAGCCGCAAGACCAACATACCTTCCATAGACTACCAAGCAAGATCCTTGGGAATAAGTCTCCTGTTGAAATTCTAAAGGGAAAGAAAAGTGATTTATCTTATTTACGTATATTTGGATGTGTTTGCTTTGCTCACAATAATTCTCAAGGAAGAGATAAATTGGACCCTCGAGCTATTAAATGTATTTTCATGGGGTACTCCTCAACAAAAAAAGGATATAAATATTATGATTTAAAAAAAAAGAAATTTTATATTTCTCAGGATGTAACATTCAATGAAAATGATTCAGTTTTCCAAAATTCAAGCCATATGGAAAAAAAGAATCAAGGGGAGTATTATGGAATGTTACCTATAATAAATGGTGAAAACATATAAATCATCCAAAAAGATCAGGAAGAAAATAATGTTGAAAGGGACCTTGTTGAAAAACATGGAGAATCAGGTGAATAAGAACAAGAAGAACCCGTGGCCATGTCTCGTGATGCTATCCACTCTCCTGGTTTTCCATCTTTGTGCAGGTCCTCCTTCATATCTGAAAGACTTTTTTACTTATCATGTTGGTTCTTATCCCATTCAAAACTATTTATCTTATTATAATGTGTCCTAATCATATTATGTTTTTCTTTCAAAATTTCTGAAAAAATTGAGCCCATATCTTTTCATGACGCTCATTCTCAACCTGTGTAGAGGAAGGCCATGAAAGAAGAACTATTTGCTTTGGACAAAAATCACACATGAGATATTGTTCAATTGCCAGTTAGAAAAAAACCTGTTGGATGTAAGTGGGTCAACAAGATCAAGTATAATAGTGATGGGTCAATTGAACGATACAAAACAAGGTTGGTTGCCAAATGGGTCACCCAAACCTATGAGATTGACTATAAAGAGACTTTTGCTCCTGTTGCCAAAATGGAAACCGTTTGAATTCTTATATTTGTTGCCTTTAACCATGGTTGGAATCTTTATCAAATGGATGTTAAAAATGCCTTCCTAAATGGGATCTAGAAGAAGATGTCTACATAAATCTTCCTCCAAGACATCCCATGGAAGGAAAGCTTGGAATTGTATGCAAATTGAAATGGGATTTATATGGATTAAAACAATCTCCCTGGGCTTGATATGCTAAGTTGAGTCATGCTCTCTTTAAAGTAGGATTTAATAGAAGCTTCGCAGACTCCTCCATGTTTGTAAAGAGAAACTTGAAGGGAGTTATTATTGTGTTGATTTATGTTGATGATATTGTTATCACGGGAAGTGATGAAGAAGGTATTTCGAACTTAAAGGCTTACTTTCACAAAAAATTTGATATTAAGGATCTAGGAAAATTGAAATATTTCATAGGGATTAAAGTTGGCTATTTTAAAAAGGGAATATTTTTGTCTCAATGAAAATATGTCTTGGACCTGTTAAAAAAAACTGAAAAATTAGGAGCAAAAAAAATTGAAATTCCTCTCGAGATAAATAATAAGATTAACTCTTTTGATGGAGAATCCCTTGATTATATTGGAAGATATCAAAGATTAGTAGGCAGATTAATATATCTGACTATAACTCGTCCTAATATATGTCATGTTGTAGGAGTTGTCAGTCAATACATTCATGCTCCTAGAACAAATCACCTTGAAGTCGTTGAAAGAATTCTAAGATATTTAAAGGGTTATCTTGGAAGAGTAATTTGGATAAAAACTAATTCACATGTCAATATTATGGGCTATATTGATACAGATTGGGCTAGAAATCAGGATGATAGAAGGTCTACAATAGGCTACTGTATGACGGTAGGAGGCAATGTTGTTACTTGGAAAAGTAAAAAGTAGTATGTGGTTGCCAGATCAAGTGCAGAATCTAAATATCGAGCTATGGCATCTGAAACTAGTGAAATTATCTGGATAAAGTTTCTTCTTCAAGACATGGGATTTAAAACTAAACAACCAATTGAAATGTTATGTGATAATCGTTCTGCTATTCATATTGCTGCTAATCCTGTTTTTCATGAGAGAGCCAAACATATTGAAGTCGATTGTCATTTTGTACGTGAAAAGGTTCAAGATAAAATAATCAGCACCCCTTATATTCGAAGTGAAGACCAGCTTGTTGACAAATTCATAATGGCAGTCTCAAAGTCAAAATTTCAGCAAATTCTTTTCAAGTTGGGGTTTATCGATATCTATGCACCAACTTGAGGGGGAGTATTGAAAACACGTTGCCACCTCATTACCAACCGATTCTACCACGATTTCCATGTTGGTGGTTTTTAGCTTTGAGGGGTTAACATATATCATAAGATATAATGTACTTTTATGGGATGTAACTACTGCTCCCTCCTTCTATAAATTATCTGTTTTGAGTCATGTATTTATCTATGACAGAATAAAGAATTCAGTGCTCACCACGGACGTCGGCCATTGCCAAACCATGAGTTGGGGGACCATAAAAAATGAGTGATTTACTTACATTCCCCAAAAAATAAAGACAAGGGGTAATACGGAGAAAGTGCCAAAATCTGAAAGTGCCAAAATCTCAAGCAAAGAATTCATGGAAAGACTCAAATCAATATGCAGCACTTGTCACTAGGCACTATTTCCAAAAGTTGAAATACATTTTGTTTTTCTCATGTCCGTGAATCATGGTGTCCAGATGATCAATTTGAGGATATTTGAGTATCAAAAAAACTTCTTCTAGTAAAATTTTGAGGTCGGCTCTAATTTGATTGTTTAGAACGTCGGTTCCATATAAACTTTTTGTCAAGTCTGGGTCGTCCTTGACCTGGATCCAACCCCACTTGATAAGGTCTAGGATGGACCCAAACCCTGATTGCTCCTTGGTGGGGTCCACTCGTTTGGACCTAGACTCAACCCACTAGTTCCAATATTTGGTTCCGGCGTGAACCCCGTGACGTTGAG
>NW_006495086.1:1415064-1531589 GCF_000471905.2 Amborella trichopoda | reverse complement strand
GTGGGGCTTCACTACCCATCGCATAAGCACCTTGTTACTCCTATGTTCGTACATTTTCCAAAACAAAAAATTAGAGAAAACCTCATGTCCCCATTTTTTTTTTAATTAGAGGTTTTTGTTCCCCATGGGGAATGGAACATCATATTTCTCGTTTTTAAGAAAGGGATTGTCTACATAGAGATTATTTATCTTTTGTACATAGAGGTCACAATCATTCTTGTCCCTTAAATTTCAAAATGGGTAGCTTATAAGAGTATCATTGAATAGACAAAAGTTAAAAAAAAAAAAAAAAAAAATCTCGGAGTTCGTGATTCACCCTACGCCATCCAATTTGACATCTAATGAATGGTAAAGATTGTGACCTCCATAAATAAAAGATAAATGATCTTTTTGTTCACAATCCCTTTAAGAAATGTGGATTTCTTTCTCACTATTTCATTCCTACTTGTTGAACAAGGAACCGACAAGGATTAAAAAAAATTTGAGGTCTATCAACCAATTATTCGCAAACATTTCCTTAGAGCATTTCTTTTTGGAAAAATATATAGAGCCGAGGTTTTAAAAATATCAAATTAGTGCCCACCTCAAAAATTTCATTAGAAGAAGTTGTTTTGCTGCTCAAATATCCTCAAATTGATCCTCTAGACATCAAGAAGCATGGACATGAGAAAAATACATATTTCAAGTTTTGGAAATAGTGCATCTTGTAACGCATAGTTGAACCGTCAATTTCCAAGATTTTCATAGTTTTTCTTGATTTGCACTATTTTTGAAGCTTTAAATCTTATAATTAAAGATGAAAATATATTTTAAAGCTATCATAAAGATTTTCAGTAACCACATTTCTCGACCCTATTTGAACGTGCGCTTTACTTAGATTGTTTAGAGCCTTGGCTCTATAAAAACCGCATCCATATATGCAATATTGTTATATATTATACAATATTTAAAATAAAATTAATTTCCCTTTTATCTAGCCCAAACCCTACTCGACCCTATAAGT
Organism: Amborella trichopoda; assembly: GCF_000471905.2. The sequence goes on along the minus strand of NW_006495086.1, from coordinate 1,530,586 downwards.
TAGGTTCGTGTCCAATGACCAGGACCCAACACGGGTCCTAGTTGGGTATGAATCTAGCTAGGACCCAAATGGGTCAGGGTTGGCACGCACTCGACCCAACCCATTAACATCCTTAATCAGGGCTATTTGATAATTTTATTTTTTATGAAATAACTTTATAGGCTTCAAAGGTGTGTGAGGTTAAAAACTGCATATGCCCAAACTTTCACTCAATCAAAAGTATATCATTTTTTCTTAAATTGAGATACTTTGACATGCTGTCACATTAAGATTAGATAACCAAAATTTAGCTCAATCTGATGTACAAAAAAGAGAATTAAGATTGAAGTAGTCCAACATGCTCTGAACTGTTTGTGAGGATATTTCTATCATTCTATTTTAAAAAAATATATATTTTGTATATTATTTATAAGATGGTATACCGTCCACATATCCAATGATTCAAAAAGAGTTCTACAATTTATTTTATATGATACTAGGTTCAGCTTGAAATTCCAGGTATAAATGTAGTTTTATATGGTACAATAAAAAGAAAATATTTCTATACTTTCCCGACAGCATAGTAGTTCTATCCTCCCCCTATCATCTAGTCGTCCATTTTTTATCAAGAGAGCCACTCACCGTTTGATCTTAGACGTCTCAAAGTATTTTATTTTTAGTTTTTTTATACAAATTGTATGAATATGAAATTTGGTATGTGTCATCTTCTCGTTGGGGTGCACCTATAAAAAATATTAAAAATAAATTTCGATAAAATAGAATGACCAAAATACCCCTTGAAAATTTTAGGGGTATTTTGGTCATTTTACTTTATTGAAAATAATTTTTTTATATTTTTCGCTAGTGTGAGTTTAATAGAGGAATGCACGTCCAAAATTTGGTGTCAAAATAGTTTATAAAAAAAATTAAAAATAAAACAGTGTAGAGATGTGACATTGTGATTGGGACAATCTTAGCCCTCCATTCAGAATGGATGGTTGGATAAGGGGAGATAAAACTTCTATATTGTAGGGGAAGCATAGAAAGCGTGCCCACAATAAAATAAACAAAAATAAAAATATTTAAACAAAAGATTTAACCAAAATGCCCCAAAAAAGGGTATTTTGATCAACTTTTTTGTTTCAAAATAAGTTTTTTATTATCGTTATTTGATTCATAAAAATACATCTATAACCTAAATTTTAGATAGATATTATTTTTAAATAAAAATAAAAAATAAAACTTAAAACTCTTTTGTGGCAGTAGGATGTGGGTCATCTTTAATCAAAGCCAAAGCCATCGAGAGTGTGTTTATCCACTCTTCCACATGAAGTGGAGTGAAGGCTTTCCCTTTTTTGTCTTTTTTTTTTGTAGCGGCATGAACGTTGCAAAATATAGACATCTGAAAGTTTAGTTCAATCAGAAAAATAAAATTAAAATACTATGAATTCGTTTAACTCATCGATATTGTTTTTCAGCGATCTAGACCATCCATTATGTTATATCTACCGTTGATGAGGTACGATACGATCCAAAAAAACTCATACATTTAACAAACATCGCCATCATATGACAAAACTTCTAAACTTTTCCCGTTTTAAATCCTTGGTTCTAAATTGGTAAACCGACCAAAGAATAGAGTAAGCACATATTTAAAAAATATTAAATTCTTTTTACATTATTGCGTTTATACTATAATTTTTGCATATTTTTTTTTAAAATGATGACATTGTCTCACTCATGGATCATGAAGCTCTAAATTTAAAATTTGTAATAAAACACTCCGACCTTTCCTTAGGTTACAAGGCTTAAAAATACTTTCGATCTTGAAAATTAGGCTTGCTAGAGGCCTGATACAACTTTCAAAGAGAGCTTTAGATTTTGAAAATCCAAAAATCTCAAAACTTTAAATTGAAAAAATTCAAAAAGCTTGGTTTGCTAAAAGCCAAAAGAGCTTTTCCAAATAAACCTAGGATTTTGAAAATCCGAACGGCAGCCGGGGAAAATGACGGAAAAAATGGGTATGAAAGTAATATTCAAATTTTTAGCAGGTTTTTCAAGGAAGTAATCTAAAAAGATAATTTTGTAAATTTCTCTTTAGAATAATATATAAAAACCAAATTTTTTTAAAATCTGTGTATTTTTATCCAAAAAAAAAAAAATATTAAGGGTTCCATATTTGTTACCCTTAAAACAAATACCAAAAGCGCCGTGTTTGGTGCAAAGGCTGTTCTTTTAGCCCCTTTGGTTCCTTTGGGATAAGCCAATTCTGAAATTTTAAAACTTACAATTAAAATAGGAAAATGGTTTGACGGGGCTTCGGTCCTATTAAAACAAGTAAAGCTTCACCTCATTATTGATCGAAAATTGCAATTCAAGTACTAGAAATCCTTTATATTAATTATCTTAACTTGAATATTATAGTTATAAAAAATATTAGAATTTTAAGCTCTAAAAATAGTATATCAGAGATCCGTAAGATTTATACTTTTTTTAGTTTTAAATTTTATTGTGGTTCTCGGAAATTGATTTTAGAGCCATCATGGATATTTCCGTTGTTGAAATGCTTTAGAGATGAGGATTTGAGGTGAGGCTTTATTTTGTTTTCATTAAACCTAGGCCTTATAGAAACTTCATCTATTAAAATATAAAAAAGGGAGGACGGCATCATATTCTTAAATAAAAAATAAAATAAATATGATATATTTAATTCCTAAATATTTATGAAAATTGTATATTACGAGATCATTTGTTTTTGTTACAAGGAGGACACAATTGCTAGTTGCCATTAGATGTTAAATTGGATTGCTTGGGTTGTGCTACAAAGTTTGCGATGAATTTTAATCCATTCAATAACACAGTCACAACAATCCAATTTAAAATATGATGGACAAGAGTGACAATGACGTCCTCATGCTAAAAATAAAGGAGACATGTACAATAAAACCATTTATTTTTTATTCAAGGAGGGCAATTATAATTGATTATTACATGTAAAATTGGGCATTGATAATGTGTCATTGATTACGCACAAAGTCCAAAAAAAATTTCTCAAATATTGTGATACACTTCAATATGTCGGGTTTCACTTTTAATGGCTATAAATGATTGTGAGCTCTTTGTATCAAAAGTAAATGATTTTATAGAAAACAATCCAAAAAAAAAAATGGTCTAAACCCTTAGTTCCTCATTTGTGTAAACTATTTTTTAAATTATAAAAATTGTCATTAGAAATTCAAAAGACCATGAACGTGTCCTATTCCTTGTATTTTACTTGAAAGCTAGAATTAGCGAAATTAAAGAAACTTATTGAGTTTATCTTGTTCAATAGAATTAATGAATCCAAGAAACAGGAATTTAATTTATTCCTAATTAGGATGGTATAGCATGCACAAAATGTGGACGCTTAAAGTGTAGAGTCTCATCCAAGCGCTATAAAATAAAATTTTAATTGCTCTTTTTTATTTAAATTGTGATTTAAAATTATATTTACCTAAAATTTAAATTGTAAATTAGGCTCATAAGAGGAATCAAATAATAAAAAAAAATTACAAAAAAATATTGACCAAATATATTAAGGCTTTATTTTTGTCTTTTTTATTCAAATATTTTAGTTACGGGATTGTATACAATGAGATTATTTACATTTTGTGTAGGAAGGTCACAATTACTTACAACCATCCGATGTAAAATATGATAGTTTAGGTATATCACAAAGTTTGAGAAAAATACTTTTGAACTTTGAGCTTGGTTAATGAAATAAATATAGCCACCAAATTTTATATCCAATAGTCAAGATTAATTGTGACCAAATTATACCAAAGGTAAATGGTCTCTTTATATATTTTTCCTTTACTTATTATCTTTAATTCCTTCCCATTATAAAATTTAATTTGCATTCTAAATTTCGAATAAATACACCAGGGTGTGGTTCGCATAGATAGAGCCAAGGCCTTAAACAATAAAGCGCAACTTCAAATAAATGTGGCTTCTGGAAATTTTTGTGATAGCCTTGACATATATTTTCATCTTTAATTATAAAATTTAAAGCTCCAAAAGTAGTGTAGATCGATCGAGTAGATGTATGAGAACTTGAAAATTGACGATCCAAAAATGCATTACAAGATGCATTATTTCTAAAATTTGAAATCCATTTGTTTTCATGTCTATGCATCTTGATGTCGAGATAATCAATTTGAGGATATTTGTGCATCAAGACCTCTTCTAGTGAAATTTTTGAGGTGGGCTCTAATTTAATTAATGAGAGTCTCGGCTCTATATAAACTTTTTCCAATATAATATCTAAACAAAAATGGAAATTTAAAAGAAAGTTAGATTTTGATAGATGGATATGGCCTTAATAAGAACCATTGTCAACATGATGTGGATGCAACATTTTCTCTTCCTCTATGTGCAAGTTGACCTTATCTCTAGAAATTACGAGAAGATTTACATAATATACATTGGGATTGTCTTGGTCTATGAAGGGTGATGACCTTAAACTGTCCTTTAACTCATCATATGCGTGGATAAAGGCTGGTTGTGTTAGATAGGCAGCCAACATAAAATTTTGTCAAAACTCACCTTGAATCTTGATAAAATTATGACGATGATGATATTGGGATTATCTACAAAGAGACCATTTAAATTTTGTACATGGATGACACAAACATTCTTGTCCCTTAAATTCCATAAAGGTTGTTGTAGGAGTGTCCTTGAATAGCTACAAAGTTCAGAAAAAGATTGTCGGACTTCCTAACTCAGCCATCCAATTTGATATTGATGAGTGGGAATGATTGTGACCCAATGTTCTCTTTGTAGATCCCATATATATTTGTAACAAAAAAAAAATCCAACAAAATCATTATGCAATTGTATACATTACGTTTTAAAGTATTTGGAAATATCTATTATTTTAAATTATTAAAACTCAAAATAAAATATAAAGTGACGCAAGGGATCTAATTAGGACATTTGAATAATGGAAATTAATAATAAAAAGCTAAATAATTTTCAAAAGCTTAGTTGTACATTAGTTTGCACTATTTTTAAATTCTAAAAATTTCTAATTACGTAAATCAAAATAAGAAAAAGATATCTTATTCCTTACTTTTACCTTATAAAAACTAATGAAATTCGAAAACTGTCATAAATCAAACAAGGAGTCCTTACCTATAAAGAATAAAAGCAAATTTTCATAAGATTTGTAATAATAAAAGGGCAAATATCATTCTCAATTTGGATACATAAATATTTTAAGAATTAGAAATTAAAAATCCATATGTCGTGGTATTTAATTAACTTTAGCTTGAAATAAAAATTTAGGGAAATTTATAAGATTAAAAAATTACCTGATTCCTCCATCTTGGCAAGCACCAATGAAAGAATACGATTTAGTGATAATTATCCGAACAAAAACCATATATACGAACCTAGGAGAACCCACCCCTTAAGGTTTTGGATGATAGGTGTTTTACGTGTGTTTGTATACTATGAGTCTATTTATTTATTTGTTATTTAATTTTTTTGTACAAGGAGGTCACAATCATTATAAGCCATTGGATGTGAAATATAAAAAGATGAAAGTGTGTCGCAAGAGTCAAGATATTTTACTTCGGATTTTAAGCAAAAACAATGGTACATCCTCAATTATTTATTTTCAAATCAAATAATCACCTATGATTGTGGCCTCGTTGTATCAAAAGCAAACGATCTCATTATATATATTTCCTTTACATAACAAAGATATGGGAACCTTTCTGTATGAGATATTCTTCATTTTTATTATACAAGTGTGAACAGCTATACAAGTTGTATTTGCCAACCATAAAGAAATAGGCCTGAGCTATAAACTATGGCCTGAGGTCGGAACTGGGCTAAAGCGAGACCTTGGGTAGAGTCTCATTGACCCGGTTAGGACCGGGTTAGGCCTGGCCAGCCTGACAGCTCTAATTTTTATTTCATGTTACATGACTAAGTATTAAAGGAGCTTTCACTTAATGGGAAATATAATTACTGGAAAGCAAAGGGACATTAAGATAAAGATATTGCTTTAATAGAAATGATCGCTATAACATTATCCAGTAACAAAATCCCCGAAATCGCATTTCTTTGAACACAAATCCTCCAATTACGGGCATTCATGGGTATTTGTCCATCAGGATTCACAGTTGTAGCAGAATTGAAAACGGCACCTACAAATAAGATAAAAAAATTTATGAAACCTTTCTCTCCCATTTATATGTAACATCTTTTTCTCGTCATTTAAAAAAAAATTAAAAAAAAAATGAGCTGGACTTAGGTGAGTTGCTGGACTTTCCCGATTAACTCGTCTTGGTCAGGGCTCGAGTACCTTAGCCAAGTTAATCATCTTAACATTACTAGTCCGAGTAAATCGCTTTGGCCATGACCGAGTGTCTTGACCAAGTCGCTTTTCTGAATAATGCTTGTGAAATTTCTGCTTGGATGCATACAATATGTTTTTAAACTTTAAATACAATCTCTCCCATTTATATGTAACATCTTTTTCTCGTCATTTAAAAAAAAATTTTAAAAAAAATGAGCTGTACTTAGGTGAGTTGCTGGACTTTCCCGATTAACGCGTCTTGGTCAGGGCCCGAGTACCTTAGCCAAGTTAATCATCTGAACATTACCAGTCCGAGTAAATCACCTTGGCCATGGCCGAGTGTCTTGGCCAAGTCAATTTTCTGAATAATGCTTGTAATATTTCTGCTTGGATGCATACAATATGTTTTTAAACTTTAAATATATTCTTAACTCAAGTTTGATTTTTGGGCTTGGATGTATATCATATGTTTTTAAACTTTAAATATATTATTAATTCAACTTTATGTCAAATACTAGAATGGTTTACTAGTTAGCTCTAATGAATAAGTTTTGCACCAAGGGGTGTCTGTTACTTTTTTTTTTTTCCCTAAATTCCTTACGCATTAACCTATTTAGGAGAAATTTCTTGATTTATAAGTTCGAAACTTACAATAAAATCAGCCGTGATGCCTTAATGTTTTGAGGCATTAATTTTTAATTAGTTTTATACAAAATGCTTTGACACTCAATTTTAAATGTCCACTCCTCTCTTAAACTCACACCTATAAAAACAGAAAACATATATTCCAAATAAATTATAATAACAAAAATGCCCCTAAAAGTATTAGGGATATTTTGGTTATTGTATTTTATTTAAAATATTTGTTAACAATTGTTTAGCTGTATCTCATTGAGATGATGACATATACCAAATTTTATATTTATATAATTTATAGCAAATAAATTAAAAAATAAAATATTCTGAGACGCCAAATCTAGATCAAATAGTCAGTAGCTCACTTTATCTAAATCGGATTGTTGGATGGGGAAAGTATATATCTTCTCTACATCAGAGAAAGTATGGAAACGTTTACCTAAACTTATTGGTATTTTAAGTGTATTTCTATATTTATTATTTATGAATATTTGATATTTTGAATGTGTTTAGAAAGATTTCCCATGGAGGGTGCATGGAACGTTTGGGAATTCCCTTCACTATAGTGGGTGCAAATTCCAAAAAGTGGCTCTTCAATTTCTCCAAGAGTTTTTCACAAAAACAACTAGAAATAGAATCAATAAAATCCAATTTGTGTACCATTAAAAATTAGTAAATGGAGCTCCTCTTTTGAAAACCCCTCCTCTCCATTTCTCTCACATCCCATGGCTGCAGATTTTGTAGACGAATTCTATTTCTCTCTCCTCTCAAATGATGAAGCAACCCAAGAGCTCTTCACCATCTCAGATGAGGCATATGCAGATGGCCTGCAACTCCAAGAAGTGGTCTTCTCTTCCATCACATCTTCTCTCTCTAGAGGAAAACCCACTTCTCTATCTAGAACAAGCAATGAAACACCCATTAGAAAGAAAGAAATGGGGTCCTCATCCTCTGGTTTCTTTTGTGAGATTTGCATGGAGTACAAACCCCATGAAGAAACCTTCTCTAACAATGGTTGCTCTCATAGCTACTGCAACGAATGCGTCGGGTGCCATATCGCGTCGAAATTGCAAGAGAATTGTGCCATTATTGGGTGCCCTCATCCTTCATGTAAGCAAGTTATAGAGATAGAAAGCTTCAAACCCTTTGTTCCAGAGAGTGTTTTCAAGAGATGGGCTGATGCATTATCAGAAGCTTCAATATTGGGGTTCAACAAATACTACTGCCCCTTCAAGGACTGTTCTGGGCTTTTGGAGTTTGATGACGATACAAATGGTAAAATAACTCAGCGTGAATGCCCTTACTGTAGGAGGATGTTCTGTGCTATTTGTAGGGTTCCATGGCATTGTGGATTGAATTGTGAGGAGTTTGATAGGGTAAGGGGGATGGAGTGGGTAAAAATGATATTTTGTTTGATAAACTTGCAAAGGGTAAGAAGTGGAAGAGGTGCCCCAACTGTAAGTATTATGTGGAGAAGAATGAAGGTTGTTCTCATGTCACTTGCAGGTATTCTTTTCAATGTGATTCAAATTGATTCAAATTAGTTAAATGTGATTCAAATTAGTTAAATGTGATTCACATTGATGATTGTGACTATGGAAAACAATGACTCTAATTTTTCAAATAATGTTTATAAAATCGACTTGGCTAAGGTATTCGGACCTGGCCGAGGCGAATTACTTGGGCGAGTTCGAGTAACTCGCTCCAGTCCACCTCATTTTTTTTTTAAAAAAATGATGGAAAACAATGGTTATATATAATGAGCGTCATTTCTATCAGCAATCTAGTAAACAGGCGTGCTGGTTAGTACCTGGACCTCTCTACAAGAAGTCTGGAACACTAAAAAAATGATTTTGGAACTCGAAAAAAAGTGATTATAAATAAAAAACTGACCAACACCGCTTGGGGCAAAGCTTATTCATTAGAGCTAACTAGCAAACCACTCAAGCGTATTTGACATAAAGTTGAGTTAATAATATATTTAAAGTTTAAAAACATATTATACGCATCCAAGCCTAAATATCAAAGTTGAGTTAACAATATATTTAAAGTTTAAAAACATATTGTATGCATCCAAGCCGAAATATTACAAGCAATGTTCAGACAATCAACTTGGTCAAGACACTCGGCCCTGGCCAAGGCGAGTTACTCGGACTAGCCGTATTCAGATGACTGACTTGGCTAAAGTACTTGGGCCCCGGCCGAGACGAGTTATTCAGGAGAGTCTAGCAACTCACCTTAGTCCAGCTCAAATTTTTTTTTTAATTTGTTTTTAAAATGAAGAAAAAAAGCGGTCCCATATAAATGGGAGAGAATGGTTTCATTAATTTTTTTTTTTCTTATTTGTAGGTGCCTTTTCAATTCTGCTATTGCTGTGGGTCCTCATGGACAAATACCCATCACTGTCCGTAATTGGAGGATTTGTGCTCAAAGAAAAGAGAAAAATGATATCGCGTTTTTGGGATTAATTAATTAGCCTGTTTTGCATTATTGCTTTAATATGAATTTCGGGGATATTTGTTAGTGGCTAATGTTTTTACATCTTTTGCAATTTGATTTATATCGATCATTTCTATTAAAGCAATATCTTTATCCTAATTTCCCTTTGTTTTCCCGTAATTATTTTTCCTATTAAGTGAAAGCTCCTTTAATACCTTATGGAACATGAAATAAAAAGTAGGAAAGATTAGGGCTGTCGGGCTGGTCATGCCTAACCCGGCCAATGAGGCTCTTGTCCAGGTCTGGCTTTAGCCCTTGTCCGACCTCACGCCATAGTTTGTTGCTCACGCCCTATTTCTTGTTAGGGCTGGCAAATACATGCTGTCTACTTGTTCACGCTTGTATAATAAAAATGAAGAATATCTCATATAGACAAACAAAGATTTCCGATATGTAAAGGAAATCTACTTTTAATACAAGGAGGTCACCATCATCGGTGATCATTTGATTTGAAAACGAACGATGTGTCATTGTTTTGACATAAAATCCAAAATAAAATATCTTGAATCTTGTGGCACACTTTTATCTTTTGTATTTCGCATCCAATAGCTATAAGTGATTGTGCAAAAAATAAATGATCTCATGGTGTACAAACATGTATCTAAAACACCTATCATCCAAAACCTTAAGGGGTGGGTTCTCCTTGGTTCGTATTGATGGTTTTGGATGGTTCGGATAATTATTACTAAATTGTATTCTTTCATTGTTGCTTGCCAAGATGGAGGAATCAGGTAATTTTCTAATCTTATAAATTTCCCTTAATTTTTATTTCAAGAAAAAGTTATTTTAATACCATGATATATGGATTTTTAATTTCTAATTTCTTTAAAAATTTATGTATCCAATTTGAGAATGATTTTGATTGTTTTGTTATTACAAATCGTATGTAAATTTGCTTTTATTCTATATAGGTAAGGTCTCCTTGTTTTATTTATGTCAGTTTTTTAATTTAATTAATTTTTATAAAGGAAAATATCTTCTTATGCCATTTTTTTAACTTTCATATCTCATGAGACCCAAGAATTGAAAATTTTACTTGTAAGCAAAAGGTCTCAATCTTTTCTATTTTACAATCCCCATGACCCCTTTGACCATAAATTTTTTGCCCAAACAAACACTAAAATGACATTCTATTCAAACTCCATTTCTCTCTCTCTAAAACTCCATCTCTCTCTTTGCTTCTCGATGAGTTTATCAGCCAAGGGGTTTAGCTTGAGCACATGAGTACACCTTCTTATGTGTGTGAGAGAGATGGAGTTTGGGTTTTAGAGAGAGATGAAGTTTGAGTGAGAGAGATGGAGTTTGAGTTTTAGGGAGAGAGATGGAGTTTTGAGAGAGATGATGATAATGTGAGAGAGAGAGATGGAGTTTTGAGAGAGAGAGAGATGATGATGTGAGAGAGATGGTGTTTTAGAGAGAGAGAGAGAGAGAGATATAGATATAGAGTCATTTCATAAGTTGTTGAGGTTAATAATACATGGTTAAAACGGTTTAGGAGGTTGAAAGATAGAAAAGATGGAGTTCTTTTACTTACAAGTAATATTTTCAATTATTAGGTTTGATTAGATATAGAAGTTAAAAATAGGGGATAATAGGACAATTTTCCTTTTTATAATGTAAAAGTAGAGAATAAGACATCTTTTTCATATTTTAATTTTCATGATTAGAAATTTATAGAATTTGAAAATAGTGTAAACTAATGTACAACTAGGCTTCTGAAAGTTATTTAGATTTTTATTATTAATTCCCATTATTCAAATATCCTAATTAGATCCCTAATAAATAATATTTATTGAAATGTAGGAATACGATAAATTTAATTTTTATTTATTTTTAGCTAAGAATAGGTCACTTGCCTCATTTTATATTTAATTATGAGTTACTATAATTTAAAATAACAGATATTTCCAAATTCTTTAAAACATAATATATACAATTGCATAATGATTTTGTTGGATTTTTTTGGTTACAAATATCTATGGGATTGTCTACAAAGAGAGCATGGGTTTACAATCATTCCCACTCATAAATGTCAAATTTGATGGCTTGGGGTGAGTCGGGATATCTGATAATCTTTTTTTTGAAACTTTGTTGCTATTCAATGACACTCTTACAACAACGACTTTGGAATTTCAGAGACAAAAATGTTTGTGACTTCCATGTACAAAATTTAAATGGTCTCGTTGTAGATAATCCCAATATCATTGTCGACATCATAGTTATATCATGATTCATGCTGAGTTTTGACATGCCTAACACAATCAGCCTTTATCTGGGCATAGGATGGGGTAAGGCAAAGTTTAAAGTCATCACTCTTCTTAGACCAAGACAATTCTAATATATATTACGGTCAAGCTTTCTATGCCTGCCCTACCGCATAAAACTTATAGACTTCCCCTTATCCAACCGTCCATCCTGAATGGAGGGCTAAGATTGCCCCAATCACAATGTCATGTCTTTACACGATTTTATTTTTAATTTTTTTTTATAAACTATTTTTGCACCAAATTTTGTATGTTTAATCCTCTATTAAACTTGCACTAGCGAAAAATATAAAAAAACTATTTCCAGTAAAATAAAATGATCAAAATACTTCTGAATTTTTAAGGGGTGTTTTGTCATTATATTTTATCCAAAAATTATTTTTAATATTTTTTATAGGTGCACCCAATGAGAAGATGGCACGTACCAAATTTTATGTTCATATAATTTATATAAAAAAAACTAAAAATAAAATACTTTGAGACGGCAGATCTAAGATCAAACAATGAGTGATTTTCTTGATCAAAATTGGACACCTGAATGACAAAAGATGCATAAATCTTCTATGTTGTAAGAGAAGTATAGATACCTTTCCCATGATATATATCATGTAGATCGTCTCGGAGTCTCTAGAGATAAGGGACCTTGCACAAAGAGGAAGGGAAAAAGTCGCATCCACATCATGTTGACAATGGTTCATATTAAACAAGGCCATATCCGTCTTATCAAAATCTAAGCATCTTTTTAACTTTTTCATTTATGTTTAGATATTATATGGGAAAAAATTTATATAGAGCCGAGGCTCTAAACAATTAAATTAGGGCCCACCTTAAAAATTTCACTAGAAGAGATTGTTTTGATGCACAAGTATCCTCAAACATCATCTCGACATCAATATGCATGGACATGAAAAAAAAAATGTATTTCAAATTTTGGAAATAGTGTATCTTGCATTACATTTTTGGATCGTCAATTTTCAAAATTTTCAAGTTCTCATGGATCTACTCGATTTACATTATTTTTGAATCTTTAAATTTTATAATTAAAGATGAAAATATATTTTAATGCTATCACAAAAATTTCCAGAAACCATATTTCTCAATCCTATTTGAAGTTGCGCTTTACTTTGATTGTTTAAGACCTTGGCTCTATGCGAACCACACCCTATTATATTTATTCAAAATTTAAAATGTAAATTAAATTTTATAATGGGAACCAATTAAAGATAATAACTAAAGGAAAAATATATAAAGAGACCATTTACCTTTGGCACAATGTGGTCATAATTAATTTTGACCATTGGATATAAAATTTGGTGGCTATATTTATTTAATTGACCATGCTCAAAGTTCAAAAGAAAATTTCATAAACTTTGTGATACAGCCTAACTATCGGATTTCACATTGAATGGTTGTAAGTAATTGTGACTGCCCTATACAAAAAGCAAAGGATCTAATTGTACAAGGCAAAAAAAATACAGAAAGAAAGCCTTAATATATTTTGGTCAATATGTTCTTGCAATTTTTTTATTAATTTTATTTGGTTCCTCTTACGAGGTTAATTTACAATCCAAATTTTAGTTAATTATAATTTTAAATCACAATTTAAATAAAAAAGAGTAATTAAAAAGAGCAATGATTTCATGCAACAGTTGTATAATAGAATAATGCAACGACACTTCTAGAGAACCATGTTTGTGGCATTTGTATGACCCAAACTTTTGCATGCACACTCTTTTCATCACAATAATCAATTTAAAAAAAACAAAAAAAGTTCAATTTGAATCCTAGATATGGTCAAAATGTGTCTCATTCAAAAACAAATCTAGACCATTCATTTGATGAATTTCAAGATCTTAGTCTTTAAAAATTCAAAATCATTTTTTTTATATTTTTACTTTCTAGGTTGTGGTTTCAAATTTTTCTTTTTCTCTTTTATTGTTCATTAGAATGAAAAGATTGTATATTTCAAAATTTGGATCAAAACAATGGTTATAACATGGTTTTTGAAAGTTATTGCATCACATTACTATCCAACCGTTGCATGAAATCATTACCCTTCATTTAGTATAGTGTGCTTAATTATGGGAAGAAATGTTGCTACCTATTTTTATACATTTAAATTTTGCTATTGCAATATTTTTCAAGTCCAATGAGGCTTAACAAAGTTCATATTGAAGGTAAGTCATAGTAATTCCTTTTATTTTATTTTTTTCTATTATATGTGTTTGTATTTATTAGGTGTTTATATTGAAGATAAGTCATAATAATTGTTGTTATTTACCTATTGCATTACCTTTGTTTGTATTTTGTTTAGGTGTTCTTTGTACTTTTTAGGTGTTTATATTGAAGGTAAGTCGTAGTAATTATTTTTATTTATTAATTTCCATTATTCAAATATCCTAATTAGATCCCTAATAAATAATATTTCTTGAATCTGTAGGAATATGATAAATTATATTTTTAATTTATTTTTAACTAGGAATAATTCACTTGCCTAATTTTATATTTAATTATGAGTTCTTATAATTTAAAATAACTGATATTTCCAAATACTTTAAAACGTAATGTATACAATTGCATAATGATTTTGTTGGATTTTTTTGGTTACAAATATATATGGGATTTTCTACAACAATCATTGCCACTCATCAATATCAAATTGGATGGCTTGGGGTGAGTTAGGAAGTCTGATGATATTTTTTTGGAACTTTGTAGCTGTTCAATGACACTCTTACAACAACTATTTTACAATTTAAGGGACAAGAATATTTGTGGCATCCATGTATAAAATTTAAATGGTCTCTTTCTCGACAATCCCAATATCATCATCATCATCGTCATAAATTTTTATGGATTCATGGTGAGTTTTGAAAAAATTTTATGTTAGCTGCCTACCTAACACAACTAGCCTTTATCCGGGTATAGGATGGGTTAAAGGAAATTAATTCTATAGTGCTTGAATGAGACTCCTCCCTTCAAGCATCCACATTTTGTGCATGCTATGCCCTTCAACTATCGTAATAACCCACATTACAGTACTTTATGTATCGTAACAACCTGGCTAAGTATTACGGTACTTTAAAGACCATAAAGCTCAGTGGGTCTCTTGCTCTCTCATTTGCCACTTCTGAGCATTATGGTCTTTAAAGTACCGTAATTCTTAGTCTGATCTTTACAGTACTTAAAATACCATAATACTTAGCTTGGTCATTATGATACTTAGAGTGCTATATTGCGGTAATATGATTATTGTGAAGGCTATTTTGATAAAAAAAACAAATGTCAAAATTGAAGAAAAATGTGTGGACTAGGTTTATGAAAGTTAAGGTTTTTTTTTTTTAATTAGGTAAAAATTAAGGTATATTTTTTATAATTTCCCAAAAAGGTTCTCCTATTTCTCAATAAGATATGGAAACAATATCTCTCTTCCTAAAATCTCTTCTTTCTCTCTCTTTTTAAAATCACTACTCTATATGCACAAAATTTTCTCTCTCTTCCCCTAAATATGAGAATATGTCCTACAACCTCTATAACATTAGGGGCCCTTCTTATTTTCGCGCCATGTGTCTATGCCTTAACTCTCACTTAATAATGTAGTATAGATAAGGCTTAGTAGTAATTGCGGCATCCTTCTAACAAAGATAAATATTCTCATAATATAGAACTCCTAACGATAGATACTCATATTATACAATGCCACGATTTCTTCAGGATTGAGACTTTTTCTAGCAAAATATTTGAGGTTACCTTTAGTCAAATGATCTTACCTGAGTGACCACATTATTGATAAACTGATTGATTTCACTAACTCAGTGGTTTTTCTAAGCTAATTCAACGTTTACTAAAATAGGGTGGGTTTGACTGAGTAAGTTAATCAGAAGTTGACCTTGCATATACAAAGGGGATTCCACTCCAATAAAACACCAACAAGGAGACATGGTAATAAAATTGAAAAGCAAGTAGCATTTAATTATTTGGAATTAGATACAGGCTAATATTTTTACTTCTCCTATGTGCATGATCAGGCGCATCTCTTAAGAGCTAAGACACGCAAACAAGGGCCATTTCTTTAGAGAGAGAAAGAAGAGGGAGTTAAATTTGCATAAAATATAAAACCTAAGTAGGTTGTCCTGGTCTTGTATGGATTATTGATTGCACTACCCAATTTCTTAATCAAGTCGATTGACTTGGAAAGTCGTTATGGAAATTTTATTTAGAGGCATTGTTTAGGGAAATAACTGTATTTTATCGTATTAAATAAACAGTACTTCGAAGAATAATACAAGGGGGAATCACTACAAGATTGCCAAAGAAAAAAAGAAAGAGAAAAAGAACAATCCGTCTCTGTGCTCTAATCCATATTAACACATCTTAATTAGCGGCAACGATGTGCATCACTCCATGAGGATCCACAATTATAGCAGAATTCGTACTTGCACCTGCAAAAATTGGAAATAGACAAGAAAAAACCAAAAACAATCTACCATAGTCCTTAGAATTTAAAATACAATAAAAATAAATATTCTTAAGGATTGTGGTGAATTGTTTTGTAAGAAGTTAGGTAAAATCATGAAGGAAATCAATGCAAAGGGGGAAAGCATGAGATATAATTTTTGTGCCTCGAATAGCAACATGTTGCCTGGTACACTAGACTCTTTAATGATGGACTTTAATGTAACTTAAGTAATTTCAAAAGGGAACATACACTTAAGACAATTTATCTTTCTCACAGTATTATCGCAATCACACATAGCTATCATGTGAATTCAAATGGCTAGGATATACAATTAACTATTTGGAAAGTCTACGACTTTTTCTTTTAGATTTTGCAACGAGAAATGACACACTCTGCCGTCTGATTGCCTATCGGATAGAATCAAAGGCAAATGGCCTCATAGTATACAATCTCGAATGCAAATAATATGTTATCCATGTAAAAGTCAATTTATAAATATATTATGAAAGGACATGTAGAAATGGCTAACAAGGTTTACAAGCAAGAGGCTGCTTTAACCTTAATAGGTCACAATTGGATTTCTTTTCTTTTTATTTTTATTTTTTATTTTTTTTATTAAAGAAATAATAAAACTTCTTAAACCTAAGACAAAAAAAATAAAAAAAAAATAAAAAATAAAAATTAAAAGAGAGAAAATGGCGACATACCTACAAGTTATATGAGGACAACCCTCTTTCTTTTCCACGTAGATCTTACAGTTAGGGCACTTTTTCCACTTTTGTCCCTCTGCAAGCGTAAGGAATAAAATATCATTTCTACCCCTCTCGTCTTCTCTTACCTTTTCAAACTCCCAGCACTCCAATCCATGATGCCATGCCACCCTGCACCTAGCACAAAAGAGCCTGTTACAGTAAGGGCACTCACTCTCCTTTATGCTACCATTTCTGTCCCCATCAAATTCCAAAAGCTCAGAACAATCCTTGAAGGGGCAATAGAACTTACTGATCCCCAATATTGAGGCCTCTGAGAGTGCAGCTCCCCATCTCTCAAAGGCACTCTTGGGAACAAAGGACTTGCAACTTTCTCTCTCTAAAAACTGCTTGCAAGAAGGGCTAGGGCAACTGATCATGGTGTGATTCTCCTGTAATCTCGATTCTATGTGCCTCACAATACAGTCTTTACAGTAGCTATGTGAGCATATGGGGTTCGAGAACTTCCCTTCATAGGCTTTGTGATCAGTGCAAATATCACAAAAGAAACCAGAGGAAGAAGATCCAGTTTCTGTTTCTTTTCTGCGATTCTTCTCCGAGAGCCAAGTAAAGAGGCTGAACCCTCTTTTATGGGTGGTTTTAGGGTTGTAAGGGGATGAGTTTGCAGAGAGAGAAGAGGAGTTTGTTGTAGAGAGAGAGAAGGGGTTAGTTCTAGAGGGAGAAGACTTGATAGAAGAGAAGATGATTTCTTGGAGCTGAAGGCTCCCTGCATATGCCTCATCTGAGAATCGCTGAGTTTCTGCATCTAATGACATGAGAGAGAGGTGGAACTCGTCCTCGTATTCTGAAGCCATGGGAGAGAGAGAGTCATTTAGGAAGCAGGAGATTCACTATGCATATATAGTGAACCATAGTCCCTAGTGAGCATTTCATTTATCCTCCACTAAAGCCACGACTAATCTCGGCCCTCTATCAGTGACTTTAGATAAGTGGATGTCTTTTATGTACTGTATGGAGCGCTTTGGAGCAGCGGACTTCAAACAATTAAGAAAAGGCTATGATAATAATGATGATACAACGTTCTGGTTCCATACACCAGGATGGCTACGATGTCGTTCCTGTTCGTATTTTAGGTAAGTCCAAAGTTCCTGTTAGTAATTTAGGTAAGCTCAAAATAGAGAAAAGCGTATGATGAAACAATTTATTTTTGATACAAAGAGGTCAATCTTTTTTTGTCTATTAGATTTTTTATGAAGTGGTTGTAAAAGTTTCATTATCTAGAGTCAAATATTTAAAAAAACAATTATCTAAACTTCATGATACACCCTAAGCCATCCAATTACCAGGAGTACATGTGAACTTGTCATAACAAAGATAATGGTCTCTTAATATACAATCTCAAATTATTGAGAAAGAAAGAAATTGCGGAAAGACAAACGATGTTGCTCCTAAATCAAAACGATAAGTTCGTAATGTATCTATTTATGCATTTTTAAAAGGTTTGGGCATAATTGCGTATTTCTATTATTCCACATGAGTTTCTGCTCTAGGGGAGCAAAATGTGCATTGCTCCCTAAGGTAAAACTCAAAACTACTTTTAGACTCCAAAATTTAAGGAAATGACCTGTCGAGCCTCAAGATCAATCTAATAAATAAATAAATAGATAAATAAAAACAAAACAAAAAACAACGAAAAAGAGAATAAAACGGTTACCTTTTAAAAAATAATGTTGTGATATTTAATAGAGAAAATATAATTCTTCAACTGAAAACAAAACAAGAGTTAATAACTCAAAATATACAATTTTTAAAAGATAATATTAAGGTACCCTTGCATATGCATATGTTTTTAATGTACTCAACATTTTGGGACACTCATTGCCCCTTCTTTTGTAATACAAATTTTTTAAGTAAAAATAGTTTTAGGTCATTAAAAGGGGTAAGATAGATATTTCTATGAAAAACTAATGGTATTTTATTAGTAGTTAACATGTTCATTTGGGTGATTTCATACCCACGTATTGAGTACTGGAAGTAAAAGCCTCATGTGGGTGATTTCATACCCACATATTGAGTACTTTAAGTAAAGGGGAAGATTTAAAGGGGAAGATTTCTATGCTTCCCCTTCAGCATAAAACTTTTATACTTCTCCCTATCCAACCGTTCTTTCTGAATAGATGGCTTAGATGGTCTCAATCATAATATCACCCTCTAAACTATTTTGTTTTTAATTTTTTTTATACAAAATATTTTGGCACCAAAATTTGGGCATTCAATCCTTTCTTGAACTCGTACCTATAAAAAATATAAAAAAATATTCCCAATAAAAAAATGACTAAAATGCCCCTGAAACTGTAGGGGTATTTTGGTCATTTTATTTTATCAATTTTTTTTTTAATATTTTATTTAGGTGCCCCCCTTTTAGTTGATAACATGTATCGAATTTTATATTGATATCATTAGTAGAAAAACATTAAAAATGAAATACTCTTGAGGCGTCAGATCTAGATTAAATGGTTAATAGCTCACTTGATCTAAATTGGATAGCTGGATGAAGGGGGAAGTATATATCTTTTATGTTGTGATTCTTAGATAGATCCTAGAAATTCATATTAAAATTATGTACAACACCCTAAAATTTTATAGAACACATCTTTTGCATGGAAAAACCGGCGTATTAATATATGGTCTCATGGGAACGTGGTAAATGCTCGTGTTACCCTTTTGTTGCCTTAACTGCATCTCTCTCTCTCTCCCCGTTTTTTAAGTGATGTCTCTGGTAGCCTCTCTCTCTGTAAATTAAGAACCAGCTTCCAAATTTAGCCTTGAACCTTTCTAATGGTTTCTTGGACGACAATTTTATTGGGAACCAGTGGATTTGCTTTGTATTGAATATTAGAAGAGTAAAAAATATTTTATATCCTTATATAGGGTGTGATTTGCATAAGGTTGCACCTTTAAATAATCAAATTAAGGTGAATTTTCAAATTTTGTCATGAAATGCGTGCTTAAAATTCCTAAGACAGTATAAATATCTATTTTTATTTCTAATTATAAATTTTAAATTTAAAAAATTGTTCAAATCAAACAGATCTACAAACATATGAAATTTTTTAAAATGGATGGTCTAGATAATGTGTTGAAAGACGTACTATTTTTGGGGACTTGAAATCTTTTTTTTTCTATATCTATACATCCCAATATGAAGATGATCAATCAGAAGTCTTTCTAATATCAAACCATCTTTTTTAAAAAGATTTCAAAGGTGCACCTTAATTCTATATTTTAAGGAAAATTGTTTCATGTGGTATGTGGTCCAGAAAATATAAAAAACATCCATCTTAAAGATCGATGCAAGTAGGCGTTCCATCTAAAAACAATGGAAACTAACGGTCCAAATGTTTTCTTACTAAAATTCTTAATTCTAGTTTTTACAATTTATTTATTTTTTCATATTCATGATCTACATGTTAGAGGTTACATGTCCTTAAAAGTTACGCCCTAAAATCTATCTAAAAAATAAATCGATTAAAAAGCCCACATTTATACATATGCGAGCTTGGCTGCATAGAAACTGGATCCATATTTTAAAGCCTCAACTTTATATCAACTTTTTCTTATCTATCAAATTATTAATAAGGTGCCGTTTGCATAGAACCTGGGCTCTAAACAATCAAATTAGAGCCCACTTTCAAATAGTGGCGGTAAATGCGGTTTCAATATTGGAAATCTTTGACTAGCCTTAAAACATATTTTTATATTTAATTATAAAATTTAAACTTTCAAAAATAGTGTAGATCGAATCGATCTTTAAAAACTTAAAATCTATTTTTTTCTCGAGTTCATGCATCTTAATGTCGAGATGGTCAATTTGAAGATATTTTAGCTTCAAAACAACCTATTGAAATTTTGGAGGTAGGCTCTAATGTAATTGTTTAGAGCCTAGGATATGTATAAGCTTTTCCCTGATTACTATATGCAGTCTATGTTGTACGCATTCAAGACCATTACGCTATGTTTGTGACGTAATTGATATGAGTCTCATGAGCTCACTAATTATTAAAGATTGATGGGCATTATGTCATCAACGCGTTTTGCTTCGTTGACGGCGTACACAACGGTCTACGACTTTATATTTTGGTGAAAGGTTCGACCAAATCATGGTTGAATGATACTTTATCACGTACGAAAGAACCCGGAAATAGTTGATAAGCGCTGGACGATTTTGTAAGGTTACGTCCCTCGTTCAATTTCTACCGAGGGCGAAGGCCCTTCTCCCATTCACTTACCAAAAAAAATATACTTTTTCATAAACAAACTTAATTAAAAATACTTTAAAAAAGAGGAAACCCCAATTGCTTAGGTTTTTAGCGAAGAAGGGGAATAATCTCATGGATCTTCAATGGGTGAGGCTGTATTAGGTGCCTAACTGCTTACCACTTGTACTGGCTCTAAATTTTGGCATAAAATATAATTTTAGTATCGAAAATCTTATGATGACTTGACAATTTATGTGCAACTCCAATAATGAAATTTAAAATCTTAAAAATGGTGAAGATTGAGCATATCTATAAGCATTTATAAATCTTGAAATCAAATGTTCCAAATAATGTGTTGCATAAATACTATTTTTAAGACTTGGAATTCTTTTATTTCCAAATAACTTGTTATAATCAAAATTATCGATAGGAAGTGTTTCCAACTTTCGGACACTCGTTTCTACTGGATTTTTGAGATGCGACTTACTTCAATATTATAAAGTTTCAACATTATTTAAACTTTTCCCATCATTTTACACCGTCTCTTGGTCTCAAGAATGTAATCACCCTTTTTACTGACAAAATCCAACCAGCAGTAGCAAGGTCGGATGGGGTCTCAAGAATGTAGTTACCCTTTTTACTGACAAAATCCAACCAGCAGTAGCAAGGTCCGATGGGCTTTTTGCTCTTGCTTTGACCTCCTACGAACAATTGGATGTGTAGCCTACATGGAATATCAAATCACTCCTTGCCATAGTAGCGAATGCTTTGATGTATAGCTTATGTTACACATCAAATTGGGGATTGCAACATCAAAACACTCGCTTTAGAGGGCTTCGCATTTCAATCTTTCGTTTGAACGACTTTCTCTAAAAACCCTATTATTATTATTAGAGAGATAATCCAAACCTTGTGATGCAAGAAGGTATGAGACTTAGTCGGGGCTGATCGAAATGGCTTTGGTTAGGTCCAGGTCCAAGTCACTTAAACCCGAACCAGGTCCGGGTCCATATGAGACTTAGTTGGGGCGGGTCTGGTACCTGTTCCAGCATGTACGGACCCGACTCGACCCGTTGCCATCCCTAAGGAAAATTGATTGATCTTTTCTCCAAAATATGTGAACAGTCCATTTAGGATAGGATGAAGTTTTTATAAGGCCTAGGCTTTATAAAAACAAAATAAAGCCTCACCTCAAATCCTCATCCGAAAAGTACTTTCGATGATGGAAATCTTTATGATGACTCTAAAGTCAATTTCCAATACAGACAATAAAATTTGAAACTCAAAAAATGACACAAGTCTTTCGGATATGTGAACACTTATTTTTAAAGAAAAATAGATGGTCTAGATAATTTGTTGCAATATACAAGATTTTTAGAAGTTGAAATCCTAATTTTTTTTCACCACCATAATATTCAAGTCGAGATGATCTATATGAAGGTTTTACAATAGTTGACTAGCAATTTCGATGAGTTATGAAGTGAGGATTTACTTATTTTGATAGGGCTGCATCCCATTTTCCTTTTAAGATAATATCTCACCAACTCCCGCTGTCTCAACTGCTCCCGCGGGTTTATTTATGCCCCCAAAATACAGTCGTCTTAACCTTTCGGCAAACCTTAATAAGATACGTCAAATTATTTCACACTCACTGAGTGTAAGTCTCGGACTAAAGGAGTACATATTTAAAATATTATTTATACAGTAGCGGATTTAGGAGTTATTTTTCATTAATATCCCTTTATCTCGGAGTAATTTTGAAAATATTTCTAAATTATCCAATTTTACCCATGTACCTTTTTTTTTTACCCTTCTTTTATTTTCCATCGAAATGCCCTTGGTTCTGAGTTCCGAGTTCCAAACATAATTCAAATTTACCTTTGTTATCAGTTCGAATTTTGAACAATTTTCTGCTTTTTTTAACAATAAAAAGGTTGGACCATTTCTTGATTGGTGTGTTTCATCCTTGCCCAGGGCCATGCAAATTTTATCGTTCCAATTTTATCGGAGTTTTGAACAATTTTCTATTAAAAATGAAGTTCGGGTCTTTAATTTGTATAGAGGAACAAGTTGATGATATCCCAGGCTTAAAATGAAGGTCTTGGTGTTTTCTTGCATAACTCAATTTTTATTAAAAAAGAAAGATGAATTTCTAGGATAAGAGTGTATAGTACAAAGGCATGCATGCATGATTCTAGAATGATTTTTTGGTCTATATATACATGCACTTTATATTATTAGCCTAAATTATTATCTAAATAAAAGACAACTTATGCTAGTCAATACTGCATAGTCAATACTTTACTTTGTTTCTATATATGGTGTTTGGATTCTAATAAGCTTAGTATGCATCTATTTCAGGATTCTAAAACTCCACAGATGTCATGTACAAAATATTATAGAGAGCAAATATCATACATATGTTTGTTAGAAGAGTATATATAGTTAAAAATGTATATGAAAGGGTAGGTGCAGTATCTTGCATCAAAGATAAAATAGGAAGATATTGTTGATACCTACAATACATCTAATCTTACCATAAATACAAGATACTATACCTACTCTTATATATGCAATTTCAATGACACATACTATCCCTAACAAGCATATCCATTACATATGCTTTCTACCATAAATACAAGACACTAAACTTACCATTTCATAAACATTGTCAATGTTATATACTTTCCCTAACAAGTATATCCATAATATACTAGAGAAATTTCTCCTTAAAGTTTTTGTATATAAACTGAAATAGGAAAAATCTGATCCAAAATATTCCATTCTTCAAAATGACACTTTTCAGTATACTCTTCAAATATTTACTATCGTTGAACTTTAATAGTTTAAATTTTCTAGGTCAAACAATACTCCATTGATATATAAAATTAGGTCACCCAATATTAGTTCTCTACTTGGTTAGTTTCCTATTTGATTTTTACTTCATTTTCATTTTTTTATTTAAATTTATTACATTAACTGGTTACTATAGCTTTTAATTAACAAGAGTTTTGAAGAAATTTACTGAAACTTATAATAATAATTTACTATGTTGCATTTTTTTTAGGAACTTGCCATGTGGGAATGGTAAAACATGACTTTCAATTAAACAAAATTGCAAATGAGAAACTAAAATACGGTAGGCTTATTTTTATGCAATTTTCTTTTTAGATGACAACAATGTTGCTTTGATTTTAATTTTAAACTAATAGCTTTGTTTGTCAGCTTTACAGCAAGGGAGGGCTTCACACTGAAGATTTCTTGCCTTAATACATTAAGTAGGCGGTAGACATAGTTTGAGCAAGTTTGGGTTGCATGAAAATATTTTCGCACGAAAGAAATCTCAAGTGTGAGAATATTTTTACATTAATTAGTTGCTAATTGGTATGAAAAGATACATTAAGATCAATGGTTATGAAAATATTTCGACACTTGAATGCATGAGAGAATTTTTCATGTGAATATTTTTACGCTGGAACCAAACATGTCATTAAGCATAACTCTGGAGATCGGACGATCCCACATGTCCACGAACTAGTGATTTGGCAGATTAATAATACATTGGTTGAAAATTGATAAATGCCAATTTTTGGCTGGTCTAAATGAAGCTAGATAGTTTTTGGTGATATATTTCATATTTTAATATGGGAAAGGTTTCTATGCTTCCCCTACAACATAGAAGTTCTATCCTCCCCTACCATCCAGCCGTCCAATTTTGATCAAGAGAGCCACTTATCGTTTGATCTTAGATCCAACGTCTCAAAGTATTTTATTTTTAGTTTTTTTTATACAAATTGTATGAATATGAAATATAGTATGTGCCATATTCTCATTGGGTCGCACCTATAAAAAATATTAAAAATGAATTTTCAATAAAATTTAATGGCCAAAACACCCCTTGAAACTTTTAGGGGTATTTTGGATATTTTATTTTATTAAAAATATTTTTTTTTTATATTTTTTGCTAGTGCGAATTTAATAGAGGAATGGACGTGCAAAGTTTAGTGTCAAAATAGTTTATAGAAAAAATTTAAAAAATAAAATAGTGTAGAGACATGGCATTGTAATTGGGGCAATCTTAGCCCTCCATTCAGAATGGACGGTTGGATAAGGGGGATTATAAAACTTCTATGTTGTAGGAAAAATATAGAAAGCTTGCCCTTTTAATATTACTATTCTTATTTTAAACTAATTCGACCGATAATCAAACTGATTTTGAATAGACCGAGCCCCTTACCTAATAGCTAGTTTCAAGTATCTATCTATACTATATTGAGAAATGATTCTATACGACCCTCCCCCACCAATGTCTATTGGATCCCAAAGGATTATCATTAAATTTAGCACGAATCTATAGAAAAGTCAAGTTTCACACCCATGTGATATCTTATCTAGATATCTGTGCCAACTTTAATAGTGATCCTTTTAGGATCCTACACACATGGGTGGGGGAGGTCCTATAGGATCATTACTCTACGATACTCGACTATATTATAAGTCATAGTTAAAGATGAGATTTTAGGGCCTCCTATAATTAGTATGTATCCATTTTAATTATTCTTTAGGTGCCATTTGGTTTTAGGGTCTCCTATAATTAGTATGCATATGTTTTAATTATTCGACCATTATCACATTTTAAACCATTATCACATTTCCAAGGTACACTTAGGTACACTTTAATGATAAAGAAATTGAAAAAGATTACTCGAGATTTTCCCAAAAATCAGAAAATTTATTACCCACGATGAAAAGTGAAAAATCTACGCGCAGTGAAAAGTGAAAAATCTATTACGCGTTTGACTGGTAAAAAATCTATCACGCAAATCTATTACGCGTTTGACCGGTAAAAAATCTATGACGGGTAATCGGGGAAATATTTCGGACGTCTCGGTAGTTTCGAGACCCAAAAAATAAAAATCTATTACGCGCGGTAATTTTCGAGGCCCAAAAATCCCATGATTCACCTCTTACTACAAATCTTTCGAACATACCACAAATCTTTCGGACGTCTCGGTGATTTTGATTCACCGTGATTTTGATTCACCTCCTACCACAAGACAAATCTTAATCGTAAGACCTTTTTGCAATTTTGGGTTCTGGTGTTCTGGTAAATAAAACCTTTTTGCAATTTTGGGTTCTCGTAAGACTTTTTGCAATTTTAGGTTCTGCAATCATAATGGTAGGTTCAAAAAAAATAAACCAATTTGGGTTCTCAACTAAGATCAATTTGTTTTTCTTTTTTGCTACTATTGTTTAGTTGAGTTTACTCACAGAGAATCATCAAATCAATTAGCTTGAATTGTTTTTTTTATTTTTTTTCATAATTTTTTTTTTTTTTGCTGCTATTGTTTGCTGATAAATTTGAAATACTTGAGTTTGAATCATCAAATCAGTCAGCTTGAATTGTTTTTTTTTTCATAACTTTTTTAAATTAATTTACGTTCTCAATCTTCTCCATTTCTTTTGAATTTGCCCATATGGAAGTTTTATGGAGAGAGATGATCGAAAGGCTTTAGCATAAGAAAAGAAAACATAAAAAATATGATGGCTTATCTTAATAAAAGTATGTTATTCCAAAGTGTTAACATCTTGAAAACATGTGGTTCCAACTCAAGATGCAAAGACATGCAAGTTTTGGGTATAAAGCCAAAAAAGAAAAATAATATGTTGGTAATGCGTTTCGACATAGCCAAACAGTAACAATGTATTTCCCAAGTTGCATCTAAATACTACCCAAACAGTTCCAATCTATTACAGTAACAATGTATTTCCCAGGTTGCATCTAAATACTATCCAAACGGTTACAATCCATTAACAATATATTTCTCAGGTTGCATCTAAATACTACCCAAACAGTTACAATCCATTAACAATGTATTTATCATATTGCATCTAAATACTACCCAAACAGTTACAATCCATTAACAATGTATTTCTCAGGTTGCATCTAAATACGACCCAAACAGTTACAATCCATTAACAGGTTGCATCTAAATACTGCCAAACAGTTACAATCCACTGATAATATATTTCTGTGTATCCAAACGGCCCCTTATTGTTTTAAATTTTGCCATTTTAAAATTTCATAAGGAAAGAACTTTCATTCTTAAGATATTTCCTGCCTAAAGAAAGAGAAATTTTACGATATGGGTGTTTGACATTTTTAGGAAATAGTCATTTTTTCTCCAAGATATAGCTTTTATATTTATAAAATATAATAGAGGGGCATAGTGTTGGAGATGAATGAAGGGAGAGGAAAAGGGCATGGATATGAGATATAGAAATTTTGTTAGGAAATGGGTTGGGATATTTTAGGAGATAGTATTTCTAAGATTTCGTATTTGAGATATACATGGACATATACATGAATGGGGATTGATATACATGGATATATACATGAATGGGGATTGATATACATGAAAGGAGATATTTTAGGAGATTTAAATTTTGAAATTGTATTTCTTTTATGATCATTATTAATGATTAATTCGTATTAACATTTTTCTTTATTTCTTTATTTCTGCGGTATAAAAAAATGAAAAAAATTACCTATTCTATTTATGAAGTATTGTAATTTCATAATTTTTCATTAAATTTTATATAAAAAGATCTCACTCGATGATATCCCACTAAAAACCGTTTAAATCCATCTATATGGAAGAAAAACACGATACATCTATATGGAAGAAAAACAGGATACAAAGATACAAAGCTCTCTCTTTATTTCATATTATTTAGTAGAATACGCAACTCACCAGAAAAGATGAAAAAGGAAAATGATTAGAACAAAAAAAAGTTAAAAAAATTAGAAATAAAAATTTCTTCAATGATCTGATCTATTTGCA
This sequence comes from Amborella trichopoda, assembly GCF_000471905.2. Next base: position 1,502,592 of record NW_006495086.1, on the reverse strand, counting down.
TGAGTGTTCGAGTTTCCAGGGGCATCCACATCGGTAGCAAAATTTACACAGGCACCTGCAAAAAGTGAAACAAAGGAAAAACAAATAACATTAAAATAGCAATGGAAATCATAATATACTTTATTAAACAAAAGGCCTGTATAAAAAAAGGAAAAGTATACCATTAGATCATTTGCGTTTGTAAAAGGTGTTCACAATTAATCTCAACCATTAGATGTAAAATTAGAAGATTGTATTTATTTTGTTGACCAAGCTCAAACTTCAAAAAAAATAAAAAATCAAACTTTGTAACATACCCAAGCTATTTTAAATAAAAGTAATTGTAACCTCCTTGTATCAAAGGTAAATGGTCTCATTGTGCACATTCTCATAAAAAAATTATTTTTTTTAAAAAAAATAGTAATAAAAAAAACAAAGAGAAGCAAAAAAAAATGCCCGGTGAAAAAAAAAAATCCATACCTGCAAATCATATGATCACATCCAGACTTCCTCTCCACATAAAACTTACAGTTAGGGCAAGCTGTCCACTTTTTCTCCATTGCAAGCTTAATGAACAAATCATCATCATCCTTCATTTCAAACTCTTCACACTTGAACCCTGAATGCCATGGCACCTTGCACCTAGCACAAAAGAGCCTGTTACAATAAGGGCACTCACTCTCCTTTATATTAATATTTTCACCTTCAACAAATTCCAGAAGCCCAGAGCAGTCCTCAAAGGGGCAATAATACTTGTTGCTCCCCAGTATTGTGGCCTCTGATAACACAGCACTCCATCTCTCAAAGACTTCTTTTGGAAGAAAGGGCATGCAACTTTCTATCTCTATAACTTGCTTGCATGAAGGAACAGGGCACTCAATAAGGGTTAAATTCTCTTGTAGTTTTGAGGCTATGTGCTTAGTTATGCATTCATTACAGTGGGTGTGAGAGCAAGTGGGGTTTGAAAAGGTCTCTTCATAGGGTTTGTGATCCATGCAAATTTCACATACCATGGCAGAGGAAGAGCACTTGCTTCTTTTTCTTTCTCTCTCTTTGGTTGTGGTCACGGGTTTGGTTTTAAATTTGATCTTAGAGCGAGAAGATGGGTTCGGTTTGAAGATGATAGTGGGTTCTTTACGATGCCTAGATAGAGAAGTTGAGGGCTCGGGCTCGGTTTTAATTTTGATCTTGGAGTGAGAAGATGGGTTCGGTTTGAAGATGATAGTGGGTTCTTTATGAGGCCTATAGAGAGAAGTTGCAGAGGAAGAGGGCTCTGGTATGGCGGTTTTGAGGGTGGTTTCGACTGAGCATGTCGTGAGGAAATAAGGATTTGGTTTTGGGATGGATGGAGACGATGTTTTAGCAGGCTTAGAGAGAGAAGGAGAGGTTGTAGAAGAAGAAATCCTCCATTTCCTTTTTTTGCTCATGGTTTCAGGAGAGGTTTTAGAGAGAGGAGGGGGGTTTGCTGCAGAGTGGGGCGTGGGCTTTATACTAGAGAGAGAGGAGGAGTTTCCATTGGAGAGAGAAGATCGGTTCTTTGTAGAGAGAAGTGGGGCTTTAGGAGAAGATGATGGAGATGGAGTATCCATGGGTTGAGAGAGAGAGGTGGATTCCTTTTTTCAAGTGGGAGGCGGGTTGTTTACCATAAATGGAGGTGGATAGAGAGAGAAAAGGCATTTGTTTTAAAGAGAGAAGGAACAATGGAGGCGCCTATGACCTCATGGAAGACAGAGAGAGATGTTTGATGTGATACCTAGGGTTTTAGAGATTTGATCTATTATTGTTTAGAAACTCGAGAGAGTGAGATACGAGAGAGAAGGGTCAATAGATTAGAAACTTGTGGATGAAAGTTTTGAATTTTAAAAAAGTTTCTTTAAAGTTTAAACATGGAGAGAGAGATGTCAATATAAGCTGAGCATTAGGTGTGACCTTCCATGAAATATCCAATATTGCGATTTTTTTTTTTTTTTTTTTGACAAAATTACCTTTCAGTCTGACAATGTCATCCTCGAACTGTATTTTATTTTTTATTTTATTTTTATTAGTAGGGTAATGCCCAAAGGTTTGGGTCACTTTTCACGCAACATATATATCTCTCTATCTAGAAAAGTGGTTATTCTTACTGTATCTTCTCCATTGTTTTTAGGATAGAGAGATACAAGAGATAGCTTAGGCTCTTTCATGAGATTTCCTTGGCATTTTTAAGATAGGAGAGATTTCGAGAGAGAGATTTAGATATGTTTAGGAGAAAATGTATAGGTTATTTTTATATTTTGGATAAAGATTGCATAATTTTAAACATGAATCTCTCAAGGTATGTTCTCTCTCAAAGTCCTGAGTATTTCTCTCTCCGATTAAACAGATATCTTTATCTTCTAAATATTACCCTAGTTTTTATAGGCAACTCTCTAGGATTCAGTTCTCTAGGTTTTTATGAAAATCCACTTCTTCTGCCCTCGTATAGAAAGAGGAGTTAATAGTTAATTGACTTTATTGCATGATGGTGATATTGGTTTCTCTCTTGATGTATATATATATAAATATATATATATGATTTAATTAGACTTGCAGGGTGCTGAAGATCAATCTTATGTTGAGCTAAGACACATTTAATATGATTAGTGCAAAGCGAAATACCAATATGTAGTCATAGCTATGAAGATCTTGCATAACAGAGAAGACGGCAAATATTTAGATCTAGGAAGGCGAAGATCAAATTTTGTGGTTAGTGATATTTTCTCATTTATTTGTTATAGACATTGTAGTTACTATGATAAATTTTATGGTAAGTGATTTCCTCATATATTGTTATAGACATTGTAGTTACTATGATAATATATGATTAGCTGTTAGGTGTTTACATACAGATCAAATAATTAAGGTTGAGGTTTGTGTAAGGTGACACATAAAATTGTTTAAACACATTGTCTCAAATGCATCGCTCCTTACCCACATTCATAAGCATCTTTGGGAAGAGGGGAAGAGTAGAAACCAGGGTGGGAGCGATACCTTCCCAGGATCAGTTAGGTCCTGGTCAATTGCCAGTCTGTATCGACCATTGGTCTTGTTTTAAAGCTTCGTCTGGTTTTAAAGCTTAGTATAGTGTGTAAGCCAGTTCAAAACTTTAAGTACGCTAAACCTCAAATTTTTATAAATATTAGATCCAGTAAATTAAAAAAAAAGAAAAAAACAAATTCAGGGCAAATATTCCCTAACATGTTTATGCAAAAACCAGATTCATTGTAATATTATGAATGAAACAATTTTTGTATAGGGTGATTTCGCTGCAATGTTTTTGTAGTATATAATGAAACCATTCCTTTAACGAATTACATCAGAGGCAATTTTTTATACTGAATTTGCACATTCTTTATCCCAACAATCATTTTGAAGATAAATAAATAAATTTGCATCTGTCCCCCAAAACCAAACTAAATGAATTATTTTAGTGAAATCTATGTTGTACATAAATCAAGTTGAAAATTTTCTTTTTTAACTTTTTATTTAGTGATGATAAGGTAGTTGACAAAATTTGGGTCTGAAAAAAAAATAAAAATAAGAAAAGCCTTAAGGCTGGATCGAGCAGTTCTACTATAGCACGAGTTAAAATATTGGTTTCTTGATATTGATTAATGCGATATGCGGTATGTGCAATATTCGAGGTCAAACAAATGCCTCTACCATAGTTTTTAAAGAAGTAGTTCCATTATATTACTGCGAAACCGTTTGAATAAATCACAACCAATAGGAATTCAAACTTTTATAGGTTTTCAGAACCATTAAGTTGACTATAATTCTCAATGAATATGGGATGAAATTTTCAGGATATTCATCTGTTAAGAAATGAATGGCATATATTACGGACTTCAAGATCCATCCTAGTAGGAAAAGTCTATTATAATCCTCGTGACGAAATCCTTTGTCCAATAGATAGTTGGATGGTGATGGAGAGGGTAGCTGCCATTAATGTACTATTAGGATCAAAGGTGATGGGGCTCATGCAATTAGCACTTGTGATTTATGGAAATCATCATGTGAAAGAAATTCAACATTCTAGATCCAAAATGAATATGTTTTGGATTAACATAGGATCTCCCCTCTATATAGGCATCTTCTAAGTCTTTCTAGTACATGTGCACTGTTGTTGGTATATTTGTTTTTTGAAGTGCTTTTCTTTTTTAGAAGTGCTTTTCTTTTTCTCAAAATAAAATGTGTACTAAGGTAACTTGACAAAAGTTGTTTTTCAAGAGAGAAGCTGGGTTTTAGCCCCACAATAACCATTTGAAATGAGAGAGTTAAGTTTATGTAGAGAAATTCGCTTCCTCATTGTGTTCATGAAACATGAAACAGATGAGAGGTGACAGGTGAAGAGTACACAACAGATGTGATGCATGCGTGCATGTATAAGGTTGCTTGATGGTCACTTTGCACTTTGAACTTAACTCCATCACTATAAAATGGACGTCATGTAACCGCGTTTGATGCGCATTTTGTACTTCCCAATTTGTTCACATCACCTGAAATTAATGACTGTTTGGTGACTCACTTTTTTTGAATTGATATAATTAACAGAGACAAATTATATCTCTTCAAAAGATTCAAGGGTAACAAACTTTTTATTCATGTGAAATGTTGATTTATGATTCAATCAGACTCTTGAGTTCGCTTTTCCATTCTGTAGGAATAAGCAACTTGTGGGGCTTCCTGGATCATGCTAATCATGTATCGTGAACGAGTAAGATTTTGTTCGTTCCTCTGTTTCTTTGTATCCCAAGGATAAATTTGATACCATTAATGCATGTCAAATTGAAATATTATAGCAGTGTCTTATTATGTGTAAGAGTCGAAAACAAATAAGTATTGTTTTCTTTTATGCTGTCATAATTGTCTTGTCGGTGTTTCGACAGAATAGTCACTCTACAGTTTCACCGTTCACATCAATACTTAGCAATGACATGGTTTGTACTAATCGTGTAGAAATCGTGATTTGGGAAAAATCTGTTGTGTGTATTTTTCCATTCAATGGAAGAATAATATATACAGTTTACAAAGTAAATCCCTTAAAATCAGGGAGGAGATTAAAGAGCATATAAATAATATATCAATACCCAAAAGAATGGGTCAACTGTGAAATAGCTATGTTTATCCCATAATAATAGGTCAACCGTGAAAACGGCCGTATCCCATAATAAGCCCCCTCAAGTTGGAGCATGGAGATCTGTAATGCCCAACTTGGATGATAAATGATGGAATTGGTCTCGACCAGGTGGTTTGGAGAAAATATCGACTATCTGATCATGAGAAGGAATATATGGAATATATGATGTTTCAAGAATGCCTGAATGAATTCTCTCGCGAGCAAGATGACAATTGAGTTCAATATGCTTGGTGTGTTCATGGAAGATAAGGTTCGCGGCAATGTGGAGTGCAGCTTGCTTGTCATAGTATAATCGCATTGTTTGTGGATGAGAAATACCCAGGTCTTTCAAGAGCGCTTTGAGCCATATTAACTCACAAGTGGCCGAAGCCATGGAGCGATATTTGGCTTCCGCTGATGATTGAGAAATGGTGAGCTACTTCTTGGACTTCCATGATAAAGGAGAAGAACCCAACATTGTGAAGTAGCCTATAACAGATGCCGGGTTAATGGACAAGAGGCCCAATCAGAATCCGAGTAGGCAGTAAGATGAAGTGTGCTTGTACTGGAGAGTAAAAGTCCTTTACCCGAAGATGATTTGAGGTAGTGAAGAATACGAATGCCAGCTGCATGATGTGGCTCTCACGAGTTTTGCATAAATTGACTGAGAGTGTTGATAGCATAAGATATATTTGGTTTGGAAAATGTCAAATAGAGAAGTCTGCCAACTAACCGCCTATAGGTAGAATGGTCAGATAGAGAAGTCTGCCAACTAACCGCCTATAGGTAGAAGGGTCAGGTAGCAAGGCCCCATCATCAGCATTCAAGCGAAGATTTTTTTCCATTGGAAAGTGAGCAGATTTAGTACCAAGAAGACCAGCCTCACTAAGGATATCAAGAGTGTATTTGCGCTATGTAAGAAAAATCCCTTGTGGAGAGTGAGCCACTTCAATACTAAGAAACTATTTGAGGGGACCCAAATCCATAGTGTGAAAGCGATTGCTAAGAAACTATTTGAGAGAATCAATATAAGCATCATTATTGCCAGAAATGATTATGTCATCAACGTAAACTAAGACAACAACCAAATCTCGTCCACATTGCCGTGTAAAAAGGGAATAGTCGGCAGCTGACAAATGATAACCTGTGGCTTTGAGTGTAGATGACAAAGTGTGAAACCAATTACTAAAAGCTTGTTTTAAGCCATAAAGTGATTTATGGAGGCGACAAGTAAGATTCTCCCCCTTACGACCATAACCGGGTGGTAGTTTCATATAAATTTCTTCATGGAGATCACCATGAAGAAATGCATTGTTCATATTAAGTTGATGAAGTGACCAGCCACGAATGGAAGCAACAGCCAAAAGACATCTGACAGTGACAAGTTTAGCAACAGGAACAAAGGCATCAGTATAATCAAAGCCCTCCATCTAAGTATAGCCCTTTGCAACAAGGCAATCTTTATAAGGCCCAATAGAACCATCAGCTCGGTATTTAATTTTTTAAACCCATTTACAGCCTATGGGGTGTTTGTCAATAGGTAGGGAGTGAATGGACCAAGTGTCGTTAAGTTCCAATGCATCTATTTTGACTCTCATAGCGTCCCACCAATGGGAATGTTTAACCGCCTCAGTGTAAGTGGTAGGTTCAGCATGAGAGGAGATGGCCGAGAGAAAATAAAATGATTAGGAGAAAAACGGTCATAGGAAATAAAATTGGACATGGAGTAGGGTGTACCTGAAGAAGATTGATTGGAGATTGTTGGATGAACTTCATTAGAGCTTTTGAGTCAGAGTAGAACAAACATAGGCATTGAGATGAGCCGGCCGGGAACGAGGACGATCAGAGCGATGAACAGGAGTAGGTGAAGAAGGCAGAGAGGTTGAGGATGGAATGGATGGTGATGGATTGGTGGATGATAGGGGTGACATGGTGGATGGTAGTGGGGACGTGGTGGAGGGTGGTGGTGACGTGATGGCTGGTGGTGGTGGCATGGTGGTAGTTGATGATGTGGTAGTTCATGAATAACAACATGAGGTTGAGTTGATGATGTGGTAGTTGATGATGTGGTAGTTGATAATAACAACATGGATTGGTGGATGATAGGGGTGACATGGTGGATGATAGTGGGGACGTGGTGGAGGATGGTGGTGACGTGATGGCTGGTGGTGGTGGCGTGGTGGTAGTTGATGATGTGGTAGTATCAGGTATAGGGAGAGGAATAACAACATGAAGTTGAGTAGGATGAGTGGAGGTAGGGGTAATAAATTGAAATGGAAAAGTGGTTTCATGAAAGGTGACATTACGACTGGTGAATATGGAGTGGGTTTCAAGAGATCAAACACACAATAGCCACATTGATTATAGGGATACCAAATGAAAATGAGCGGCGAGCCCGAGGAGCAAATTTGTCTCGGTTAGGCTCATGGTTATGGACAAAACATAAACAACCAAATGTGTGCAGGTGTGAAGGTGTAACATGGAAAAGCATCTCATGGGGAGTTTTGCAATCGAAGACAAATGAGATTGAAAATGGAGAGCACGAGAAACCTCTAGGATATGACAGTGCTTTCGTTCAGCAATCCCATTTTGTTGGGGTGTGCCAATACAAGTCCTCTAATGAAAAATGCCATGCTCATGAAAGTATTGTTGCATTTTGTGGGAGAGAAACTCAGATCTATTGTCAGTTCGAACTTGGCGAACTTGACAATTGAATTGGGTTTGAATGAGTGCACAAAAATTGGTTAAAAAATGGTAAGTATTCAATTTATATTTCATGATAAAAACCCATGTGCAGCATGTGTGATCATCAACAATGGTGAGAAAGAAATGAGCTCCAGTGTGAGATGGTGTAGAGTAACCACCCCAAATGTCAACATATAAAAGAGCAAATGGAGAAGAAGCTCTAGTACTTAATTAAAAAGGAGTTCTAGTTTGTTTAGCAAGAGGGCAAACAATACAATGAAAATCCTTACATGACAATTGTTCCATAATAACAAAAGATACACTTGATAATCTACTGTTAGAAGGATTTCTCTTATGCCATAGCTCAAAACGAGATGCCCGAACAACAGGAAACATAGCTCAAAACGAGATGCCCAAACAACAGGAAAAGTAGGTGGTTTATTTGAAGGAGAAAGGGAAAAATGATAAAGTCCATCATGTAGTTCACCCATTCCAATCACCCTCTTCGTGAGAAGGTCCTGAAAAATGCAAAAAATAGGAAAGAAAGTGACAGAACAATTCAACTGTTTAGTAAGTTTGCTAACAGACAAGAGATTAAATGAAACAGATGGAACAAAAAGAAAGTCATTGAGATGAATTTCAAATGACAAATGTGTAGAACCATGCTGTAAAGTTGGCATAGTGTCACCATTTAGCAATTGAACAGGTTTAGCATTAAGTGTATGAATAATGTCATGCAAAATGTGAGAGAAATGAGTCATGTAGTCTGAAGCACCACTGTCAATGATCCAAGATGTAGTAGGGAAAGGGGAAATGACATTTGAAGAAATGTTATCTGCTAGATTTGCAGAGGAACCATTACCATCAACATTGAGGAATGATATTGGGCAGTGCTGGGAGGAGGCAAGGCAGGAACCGGGTCTTGTGGAATGTTACTTACAGCATAAGCATGGGAAGGATGAATAACATTGGTGTGGACGGCAGTAGTAGTAGTGGAGTTGGTGGCGGTGTAGGCCCTGGAATCGTACCTATCATTGGATTGAAGCTTGGCTTTGGGATGATTCGATGGGTAGCCGTGAATCTCCCAGCAAGTTGATCTCTAATGGCCATGGAAGTTGCAGTGATCGCAGAATGGATGCCCCTTGGGGCGGCTGTTCGGTTTGGGCATGGTGGAGGGTGACTTTAACCGAGAAAAGCCAGGTTTGCTGACTGCCATAGCAGCCACATCAACCACATTTGGGGTTTGTTGCAGCAAATGTTTTTGTTGTTCTTCTTGAAGGACCATGTTGTAGGCTTTATTGAAGTTGGGCAAAGGGTCCATAGTTAGAATTTGGGTTCTAATCCAAGAGAAAGACTCATTCAAGCCCATAAAAAACGGGTAGACCTGCTCTTGATGTTGGCAAGTCATGAATACTTTGGACGAACCACAAGTGCATTCTGGAAGTTTTGAATAAGAGAGGAGTTCGTCCGAAAACATTTTGAGTTTGGTATAATATTCAACAACAGAGAGTTGCTCTTGTTGGAGAGTGACAAGAGATTTTTTTAAGAAAACAATACGAGGAGGATTACCACGCGAGAACTGTTCTTCAAGATCGGTCTAGACGGCTTGAGCAATGGCTGTGTAGGCAACACTATCGGCCAATATTTGAGAGAGACATTGAGAAGCCAAGATTGCACCATGAAGTTGTAACGTTGTCCAGCATTGACATCTGAATTAGGAGAGGTTGGTTTGGGGAGAGAGATATCACGTATTTGTTCTTCGCCCATAAAGCCATAAACATGGCTCTGTGCCATGTGTTGTAGTTCTCCCCAGTGATACGATGAGAGACCAGGGACATACCTGGATGATCCAAATAATTAAGATAATATGGAGAGGAGTAAGCGCCGTACAGATTTTGAATTTCTAACGGTTGGGGTTTCAGTGTGAGGGATGGAGTTCGTTGAAGGCATGATGACAAAAAAGAGATGTTGCGGGGAAGAAGCCGAACAGAGAAAAGTAAATACGAGGCTATAACAGAAGCAAGGTGAGAACAAGGGTGGGCACAGAACTATAAACAAGGTGCACGGTGATAGAGGTCATGCAATATGCAATAAACGAGGATAGAGAAAAAATAACAGAAGCAAAGCGAGAAATTTAATAGAAGAGAAGAAGCTTGTAATAGAGAAGGTAAAACTAGGAAGAAGACAAAATGAGATATTTAGTGAGAGAAGGTACCAGACTCAATACTAGAAAGAGAAGAAATCTACTTACAATTTGTGCTTTTTTTTAAATTTTTTTTTTATATATATTCGAGAGAATGAAAAGCCCTATAGAGAGGAATAGATCGAAGAGTAGATGAGTCTGAGTCACGACTAGACAGAAGGTCAGATTAGAGGCTCTGATACCATGTAGAAATCGTGATTTGAGAAAAATTTATTGTGTATTTTTCCATTCAATAGAAAAATAATATATACAGTTTACAAAATAAGTCTAAGTCCCTTAAAATCAGAGAGGAGCGTAAAGAGGAGCAAATAATACATCAATACCCAAAAGAATGGGTCAACCGTGAAACGATTGTGTTTATCCCATAATAATTAATAGATCAACCGTGAAACAGCTGTATTTATCCCATAACAAATCATTTGCAAGTTATTTTCCTGCACCATTTCACCCATCCAATTCAAGCACAGAGGTCCCCTTCCAAGTGAAGAAGGGGAGATCGGCTTCCAATTTACTTATTACATTTTGATATTACCCATGACAAACAAACTTTTCGTTACTTTTAACTATTGATTAAGATAAATAAATATTGGATCGGATCCAAAGTATATGCGCAGTTTCAACTTAGATTTCAAGAAGATGCGAAACGGAAAAGGCTAAATTTAAGAAGGCTGGTAAAAAAGGCTTAAAAATTGTAAAAGAAAATTAAGAATTGGCAAAAAAGAAAATAAATTTATAAAAAGCATTAAAATACTATAAACTATGGAGAATATTGTATAAAAAATGGAATAAGGAAAATTTTGGTTGATATCTTGAAGCAATTAAAAAAGGGAAAACTGGGAAAATAAAGGCTATAATATAAAAATTCACAAATCATGATAAAATACATACAAATTATATAGAAATACATACAACATTGATTGGTGATTTAGTAATATGAATTTTTACAAATAACAGAATTTCTATTACCCCATGTCTGTAACTAAAAAGCTCACCTCCGTACCTTGCTGAGGCCGAGTTACTAGAGGATCTAGCCGAGCTTTGAACACTAAAGGAAAGAGACCGATAAAAAATAGAAACATATTTTTGATAATACAAAAATTGTATTTATTTAGAATAGAATGGCACAGGTGGTGGGTGCCATAACGTGAATCACTTGAATTCCATTCTTACCAAAGGGAAAGAGACTCCTTCTTAATCTATCCAACAAAAAAATTACATTTATTTAGCAAAAATGGAATTGAGCATATGTGGAATTGTGATAAACAATCCCAAAAATCTACCACATATGCTCAATTGCTAAATAAATGAAAATTCTAGTCTTCACAAACTCCTTAAAATTCTATGATCTTCCCAAAAATCTCGAATTTTAGGAAAAATAGCACATTGGGTCACCCACTTTTCATATTGCCACCCATGGACTATGTACAAGACCCAAAACGCAGTGGGTGTTTAATGAAAAAATTGACTGTCCAATGGGCTCCCACTTGAAAGCTTCTGAACTATTCACTGAGCACAAAAATTCTCAGCACAAATCAAAATCCCTAAAACAACCCTTGTCCAGAGAAAAATGTCTTACAAATCAAATTTTACAAATTCTCTTTATAGAGAAATCTTGAACACATTCAAATTTTATAAAATTATGGCAAGTTTCCAATACCTTGTTTATGTTTACCAAGAACCAATTATATGGGATGTTATGATATAGTTTGATAGTGGTACTCCAAGAGATCATCTACCACCCATTTTTGTGTGTGAGAGAATCTCGACTAGCCTTGGATTAATTAACGAACGTGCTGTTACACCAAACATATTTTAATTCAATTTACCTAGGCTAGAATAAACATTGGTAGCAGTAAGACTAGCTCCGTTGATTACTGATACTAATCCTGATTTTGTTACAGGGTTTCGTCTAGAGTTTTTTCTGAACACCATTGCTTTTAATGCCCTAATTACCATTCAAATGTTGCCTATCTCCCCTCTTAATATTTCTAGTTCCCAATGTCCCAAAGTTTCAATTTTGTCGATCAATTAAACAGTATTTCCCTTTTTTAATGGCCACTTCTCTCTCTCTCTCTCTCTCCCCCACCCCCCAGCCCCCAAGGTGGTAACTAACTCATATTTTCGGTTCACCACATGCAAAATAGGTAACAAAAAGGAATATAAAGCAAAGAATCTAAAATAGGAAGATCGAATTGCTTGAGGCATTCACGAGGAAAGGAGCGCGAAGCAAAGAATCTAAAAGACGGAGATCGAATTGATTGAAACATGAAGATTTTCCGTCTTTAATGGAAAAAGGTTCTAAACTATGAGAATTGGGGCACCATACTAAAACAAACACGTTAATCAGATGTCACTGAAACTTCAGTAGGAATAGTAACCATTATTGCCCATATATCGATCGTATCCTCCCCACCGACCAGCACACAGAAAAACTGATCTTGTGGCTTCTAGTCTACACTGTCCATTTAAATGAGTGGTTCAAGAACAGTAGGAAGTACCTAAAATTTATGACTTGTAATCTACACTTTCCATTTAACTGAAGGGTTCAAGAAGGATGAGGAAGCAAATTCTGGAGTCTCTATCCAGGTACCAAAGGTTTTTCAATATGAAAAACTCCCTTTGTCCACACAGCAGAAAAAAAGGCTTCATCTATCTCTTGTTCTACCTCAGCTTTGTTTGCAAGAGAGAGTTCCTAATAGCTTTTATATATCTTGAAAAAGTACATTCTTTAAGTTTTCTTTTCATAACTTATAAGAGTACATTCTGTATGTTTTCTTTCCAGTAAATACTTGAGTAATTCATTCTGGAAATGGAAATTGATCAGTGTATGAACATGAAAGAATTTGAGCAGAGAAATATTGTAGACATTTAATGTTCATTCAACATACAGGGATTTCGTCATAAAATCATTTTGCCTTCTTTAGATCATTCCCTTGTTACTTTTTCTTATCTATATATGGATGGTAAATGGTTACTATGAAAATCATCTGCATGATCATTTTTATCTGCTTAGATTGAATCCACTTTATGGGATTGCGATTGCTGTTGCCCAAAAGGGACATGCCATAATATGCTTCATTGTAAACTATGTTACAAAGATATGGATACGTGTGTTGGTGCCTAACACGAATATGAGTGTAAATGAGAGCAACCCGAATATTGGCATTTCACACACATCTTGTACATCAAGACCAACGAGGAAGTGGCGTTTAAGTGACATTAAAGTACATTTACATTGAAATTTCAACAAAAAAAATTTATAACAAGTATCTAAGTTTCTAAAGTTTAAGACATGAGTGTGATATCCTAAGTAACATCAACATATGCCAAAACTATTGACAGGTGTATCACTTAAAATAGGTAGTAAGCATATTGAAAACTCCTAACAAGTATATTAAAATATCCTAAACATATCTTTTCTTTCGTGCACCGACCCCAAAAACATGTCCATTTGTAGGTCTCTGAGGTGGAGATGAACCTACTTACTACTGATTGCTTTTGGTTTGATAGTAATATTCCATGCAGGTACATACACTTTTAACATCTAGCATTTATAAGTCATCCGAATGATTGTGTGAAAGCTAGTACAATTGTTAGCATGTATGCATTAATAGTAGTCATTAGTTGGGGAGAAACCTAAGGGCCTAGAGAAACATTATACTGAATGTGTGAAAGCTGCTCTAAAAAGAGAGAATAAAAAGAAATGGAGGTACAATGAGAGTGTTGTGAGAATTAATAAAGATGAACTAGCAATCAAAACTTATGAAATTGTATTAATAAAGATGAACTAGCAAGCAACACTTATGAAATTGTAAACTTCATACTGTACTTAATAGAACAAGTCACAACATGAAATAATGGCCAATAAGACCATACTATTGACTGAAAAATGAAGTCTTAGTTTCTTCTTGAGTATTAATACTGAACAACAGAAATTAAATCATGAAAACTGATAGTTTTTCTCCTTTGAAGTATGTTTCTTCATGTTCACAGACAACAATGTATGAGACCCCATGGAGATCCACATCGGTAGCAAAATTCATACTTGCATCTGCAAAAATGAAAAAGAGAGGGAATTAGGATAAATCTTTTACTATCTGTAAATGTAAAAGGAAATGTATTCCGTACAGGTATTGTGCATAAACGATCTAGGGACACATGCAATCAACAGGTTAGAGCAGTAAGTTGAACAGGCCGCTATTTGCGAAATATAAATTTCAAAACAAAACATTGAAAACTAAAATCTTCGAGCGCAATTAAAAGCATCAACATTAGGAGGACAATTATCATAAAAAGATTGGAAGGAAAACAGTGGAAGGTAGAAATAACAAAGAGAATAAGCGAATGTCCAGTTCACTGCATCAAAGGAAACTCCTATATCATGTATTTTTTCTTTAAGTGAATGACAAGAGATAACCCTATCAAATAGACCCATTTAATCTTTGTCATAGAAAATTAAGTCACTAACCCAAATATAAGTTTCAAAACACAACAAAACACCACAATATAAAGAAAGACAAGCAAAATTCTCATGGCCTATTAAAAATACTATTGTTTTGTTTTTGGGCATGTTTTTTAAGCATGTAATTGTGGGGCATTACAGCTAACTGGCCAGTAGAATAGTAACAGTAACATAATAGTAACTGCCATTACAACAAAAATAACAAGAAATTATTTGGGATTCATTTGAGATTCTCATCATCACCATCCAATTACTATTTCCCAATGAAGAATATTATAGATCTTTCATTGTAACTATTAAACATCAATGACATCCATGACAAGGATTAGACAATGGGGCCGGAATTGTAGTTGCATCGTATCTGAGGTTATAGGACCTTGTCTTACGGATCATTTCCCATTATGCTTAAAAAGAAATAAGCAATAATGGCAACTTTCAAAATAACATTGATATGACATACATAATATATCTGTCAGCAAAGTTCCATATAACTCATAATACATGACCTAGAGGGCTAGGATTCATTTCGAAAAGTAATGAAAATCAAGGACACTATGACTTATCATGCAAACTTCGAGTTTTTATCTAGCAGGCGTTACACATTTTCCTAACAAGGGTCATTATCATTACCTCTCACTTTCCGTAGACCATGGATTTGGATATGTTAGTTCTCAGCCAGTGCAATGCACATGCAAGAGCGGAGAGCTTAAGGTCTAGATTTTGGAAAAGAATAGAATTCAGTATGCATTGGCTGAAATAAATTTGAAAAGAGATCTTAAAAAAGATAAAAATTTAGTAGCTTAATCATGGGAGATATAAACCCAAATTTAGGAATACAATAGGAGAAGAATTACATGTTGCTTTTCCTTGTTGTTGAGGTATCCTCTTTTTTGGATTATGAGTCCTTTAGTGAAGACAAATCAAAGTCCCTGATTGTCTAGATTAGCCCAACTAACCGTAGTGGAAGTTCTACATACATATTTGAGATCTAGAATGCATTATAGACTATAATCAAGCAAAGATTAAAATATTCTAGTGAAGCATAAGCACCATCTAAGCTTGAAACAGTCACTAATAAAAAAGATAAAGATAAATTTCAAACTTTCTTATAGAAACAAGTCCATGAAAATGTAAAGTATACCTGCAAGTCATATGATCACAACCTGCCTTCCTTTCCACATAATACTTACAGAGAGGGCACCTTTTCCAGTTTTTCTCCTCTGCCAGCTCAGAAAACAAAATGTCATGCTCCTTATTACCTCTCACCTCCTCGAACTCTTCACAGTTCATTTCTGAATGCCATGGTACATTACATTGAGCACAAAAAAGCCTCCTACAATAAGGGCATTCACTCTCCCTTATGTTGCCATCATTGACCGCATCAAACTCCAAAAGCCCAGAACAATCCCTAAAGGGGCAATAGTACTTGTTGATGACCAATATAGAATCCTCAGATAGTACATCGCACCATCGCTGAAAAACACTCTCTGGAACATAGGGCTTGCAACTTCCTATCTCTAAAACTTGGTTACAAGAAGGATTGGGGCACGAAATTATGGTGAAATTCTCTTGTAATTTTGAAGCTATGTGTTTTGCAATACACTCATTGCAATAGCTGTGAAAGCATGTTGGGTTTGAGAAAATCTCTTCATGGGATTTATGATCCATGCATATCTCACAGAAATAACCCGATGATGATGGAACAGTTTTTCTCTTCCTGTTGGGGACTTTGTCTTTAAGTATAGAGTAAGGACCGTTTTCTTCAGTGAGATCAATGATGAGGACTTCATCAGAAGAGAATGCGGGCCTTTTTCCAAGGAACGAGACATTACTTTCACCAGAATTTGAATGAGAAAGAGAGGCTTCTTCAGTGGGCAAGGTGCGGCTTTCACCCGAGAGAGAGTCATGTAGCCCAACAAGGGTTTGGCTTGTATCACTAAGCAAGTTGGGATATGTATCAGAGAGAGAGTAGGAACTATCATAGTGAGAAAGAAAGTCGAGAATTTTTTCAAGGGGGGTTTCTCTTGTACAACTAAGCATGACGCGGCTTTCAGTAGAAAGAAAATCGGGAATAGAGGCTTGCGAGAAGCTGGGATGTATAGGATGGGAGATTTGGTTTGTATCGCTAGCAAAGTTTGGCTTTTCATCAGAGAGAAGGTTAGTACCAGTCAGTTCAGGAGAGCAAACATTCGGAATAGTCTGTTGGGAGAGAGAGTTTGGATTTGGAAAGCTAGGAATTTCGGCTGGGTAACTTTGGCTTGTGCCATAGGGATAGTTAGTGGCTTCATCACTCTGTAATTTAAGGATTACATCCAACAAAGTCATTGGCCTTGTAACATCGAATGGAGTGGCGGGGCAGATATCACAAAGGATGTTAGGATTTGTAACAGCTGATGAGCTTGAACTGGAGCATGAGCTAAAGAACATGCTAGGGCTTGGACCAGAAAGGAAGCCAGGACTTGTAGCAGAAATTGGGCTCTTATCACGGGATGAGGCCAGGCTTGAACCAAAAAGGAAGCTAGGAGTTGTAGTAGAAATTGGGCTCTTATTACGTGATGAGGCCAGGCTTGAACCAGAAGGGAAGTCAAGACTTGCACCAGAAATTGGGCTCTTGTCACTCGATGAGGCCAGGCTTGAAGCAAAAGGAAAGTCAGGACTCGTAGCAGAAATTTGGCACTTCGTACATGATGAGTCCATGCCTGAACCACAAAGAGAAGTAGGACTTGCAGTAGAATTCGGGGTATTATGACACAACGACTCCAAGCTTTTCCCAAAGAGGAAGTTACAGCTTTTAGTATAGATGGATATTGATGGTCTCCCGTTGAGTGAGGTGAGGCTTTGATCAGTAAGGAGGTTTGGAGCAGTAATAGAGGAAGAGGTTGAGCTGGCACTATAGCTTAAGGTGGGGCTTGAAATAGAAGTGATTGGGTTTGCAGCATTCAGCAAAGAGGGGCTTTTAGTTGAGAACAAATTCAGGCAGGTCACAGAGGAAGAGCGTGAGCTTGGACTTAGAAAGCTGGGACTAGCTGTAGAGGAAGAGATTGAGCTGGTGCTGTTGAGCAAAGTGGGGTTTGAACTATAAAGAGAGGTGGAGCTCGTAGCAGTACTACAAGTAAGGCAAGGACTTGTAGTAGAGGAGGAGACTGAGCTGGTACCATGGAGCAAAGTGGGACTCTTCATAGAGAACATATTAGGGTTTGTCATGCAAGAAGGAATTTTCCTTGCACTATTTGTAGTACCAGAAATAAGGAAAGGACTTGTAACATAGGAAGAGATTGAGCTGGTACCATGGAGCAAAGAAGGGCTTCCATTAGAGAACATATTAGGGTTTGTCACAGAAGAAGAACTTGAACTTGCATTATGGAGTGAGACGGGGCGGCTTGCATGCGAGAGATTTTTCGGAATTCTAGTAGAGGCAAAAATTTGGCTTGGAGCATTGAGCAATCCCGATCTAGAATTTTCCTTAGAGAACGAATTAGGAGTAGGCCCCGAGGAAGAAAATGAGCCTGTTCCATTGATCTCTGTGGGAACATCATTAGAGAGGAGACTAGGAATTGTAGAAGAGATTGGACTTGTATCATTGTGCATGTATGTGCTTTTACCAGAAACCATATTTGGACTCATCATAGACCAAAATTGTGGATGCAGCTTAGATAAAAAATAGATTGTCTATGCAAATGAGATTAGGGTTTTCCTATAAAAGAAACATTGTGCATGCAAAAGAGATTAAGGTTTTCCTCGTTGTGCATGCAAATGAGATTGGGATTTGTTATAGACGAAGACAGATTGCGCATGCAAATGAGATTAGGATCTATTACAGAAGAAGAGAGTGCATTCAAATGAGATCAAGAGAATATGCATGCAATAGGCCTTGCTAGAAAGGGAACTAAGATTTATAAAAAGAGGAGAGAGATTGAAAAAAAAAAAAGTCAGGACTTATACCAGAGACAGGTAAGAGCTTGTACCTTAAACAGAGGCGAGGCCTTTAAGTTGGGGTTTTTAGAGGGGGAAATGGAGTCTACATAGAATAGAGTATAGCTCTTACCTGGAGGTGGGCAATGGCATTTCTCTGCAGAAAGAAAGAGGTGAGAGAGAGACAAGGTTGATCTCTAGATAGAGAAGCGGCTATGAAAATGAGGAGGACCTCTTCTCTTTCTCCATGGGAGTTTTTGACCTAGAAACAGAAGAGATTATGTCTGGGTACTCTGCACTAGACTTAATGGTTGGAAAGATATTTCTAGAGACTGACAGTGAGACTGCCACTTATATCGAAAGGAGAGAGAGTGTCTGGTACTTTTAGACAGAGAATGAGATGTACTTTTACAGAAAAAAAGAGAGGTAATTTCAGAGAGAGAAGATCATTTTAGGGTTGCGTTCCGAAAGATTCAAAAGTTAACGGCGGTAATTAACGAGGGACATGACTTTTAACATTGAGACAACGACTTTAAATTAGTTCGTTTTCATTTTCAGTTATGTAAAGTGCCCCATAAATTAGGAGACATTCACATACGACAACATTATTAAAATAAAACTGGTATTTTTTCTATTTTTTTTTGGGGTGAGTCCGTGGGGAGGTTTTTTCTTCTTTTTTTTTTTTGGCTGTGGGGGGAGGCCTCTATCTTTGGTAGGAATTGAGCCTAGATCGTAGGCTTGGGATGGTCCCTACTGCCTCCCATAAGGTTGCGATCAGACTTTTTTTTAAATATAAGCAATTTCTATTGGGCAAGCTTTCTATATTTCCTCTACAATATAAAACTTATATACATTCTGAATGGAGGGCTAAGATTGCTCTAATCACAATGTCACGTCTCTACACTATTTTATTTTTAATGTTTTTTTATAAACTATTTTGATCCAAATTTTGGACATCCAATCCTCTATTAAACTCGCACTAGTGAAAAATATAAAACAAATATTTCCAATAAAATAAAATGACCAAAATACCCCTAAAAGATTCAAGGGGTATTTTGATCATTATATTTTATCAAAAAATTATTTTTAATATTTTTTATAGGTGCGCCCCAAGGAGAAGATGTCAAATACCAAATTTCATATTCATACCATTTTTATAAAAAAAAAACTAAAAATAAAATACTTTGAGATGTCAAATTTTAGATCAAACGGTGAGTGGCTCTCTTGATCAAAATTGGACGGTTGGATGGTAGGGGAATCATAGATCTTCTATGTTGTAGAGGAAGTATAGAATTATACATAAGAGTAATTTACAACAAAAGTCAATTTTGAGCAAAAATTACGCAGAAGGTCGGTCAACTTACATTTTTTAATTTTTTATTTTTAAAATTGCCTCGAGGTCTGCTTTTTATTTATTTATTTGGCTTTGTTTGTTAGTAGGGCAGTGCCCTAGAGTGAGGAGCAGTGCCTAGTCTAGAAGACATTCCGACATTAGCATCCTCAGACCTCCTTAGTTCTTAACAAACAAATGAGCTAATGCAGTCCAAGGATACAACCCTCTGCCATGAAGAGCACCAGAGAAGGTGGTCCGAAAATGGGCAGCTCAAACCGTTGACTGGATATTGCCCCAAACATTAGGGCACGACCCTACTATCGAAAAAAACTCAAAAAAATAAAATAAAATGTGGCTCGAGGATGCCCTCCTCGGACCAAAGGGCAAATTTGAAAAAAGGTAAAAGTTCATGTTAACTAACCTTCTACGTAATTTTAACTCAAAACTGACTCATTTTGTATTTTAGTGTTGTTTTTAATGTCCTTACATAATTCACTATATAAACAATTAGAAAATTAATTAAAAATTAAAAATAAATAAATAAAATAAAATATTAAGTAAACCGATTGAAAAGTTGGTTAAATTTATTCTATTTTTTGGAAATTATTATAAAAAACCACTCGTGCAAACCATTAAATATTTGATTTTAATATTTAGTAAATTATCACGATTCTAATGCAAAAATTCATCTATCATAGGCCATCACTATTCATAAGTTGTTATTGTTCATCCACACAAGCAGGGTCCATTTTAGTTCTTCTGCTATTAGAAAAAGTGGCCCATCCGATGGCAGCAGCAGACATCTTGAGCAAAATAGTTTAGGAACTGGAAAAGCAAATCAAATTCATGATACTATTAAATAAGACCAAATTTGAAAAATAACACACTTTAACAATGCCTTAAGGGGGTGTTGCTACAGAATTTAGAGACAGAATTACTCAAATAATTAAGAAAAACATGCATCTACATCTAAGTGTAAAATCAGAACAAGCAATTTAAGAACTATTATCTACATAAAGGACATAACAAAACAGACAATTTGTGAAATCTTTCATACCCACTATTGAGAATCATCATCATCAAAGCTGTTTTCTAATTAATTGGGGTCGGCACTATTAAAAACCAAAACAAGCTATTTTTAAGAACTAATAGGTATATAAACACTATCAACGCACAGCAAGTGCAAATCTCACTGTATTGACCCAAAAAGAGTGTGAACGAAACAAAACCATTACTGTTGCTCGGAATCTGTAAGTTATTCTGGATAAATCAAAGCAGAATCCTTCACAAATGGAAAAGAAACTCAAAGATACAAGTGAATAGCAAAAGAATGCACCTGCTAAAACAATAATAAAGTAAACCACTAAGCCCAAATTGCATACAGGACTAGAGAGAGAGGAGGGTAAATTTCTTTCAAATATCCATCTAGGTAACAACGAAACCTTACCAAGATAGGGAAATAAGTTTTTTGGAAAAAAAAGAAAAATGCAGAAAAAAAATAAAATATAGAGCAAGAAAAAAAGTAAAAATTACCTTTAACCATTTAGGGTGAATTTTTGCTAAGATCTTCGATAGAGATTTTGGAAATAAAATAAAAATAAAAATAAGCAAAAGCAGATAAGAAAGCAAGAAAAAAATTTCCTTGTCTTTTAGGGTGACGATTTTTACCAAGGTCTTGGATAAAGATTTTGGATATGAAAATACAGTGTGCAATCAGAGATTCAAAATGGAAAAAAGTTTTGGAAATAAAAGAAATTTTGGACAAAAGATTCTTGGATAGAGATTTTGGAAATAAAATAAAAAAAAAAAATACAGAAAAAGCATGACGAAATAAAAAGCAATAAAAAATTTCCTGTAACCATTTACGGTGACGATTTTTGTTGAAAATTTATGGAAGCGTTGGTATAATAATTTGATCGAAAAATAGCAAAAAAAGATAATAGGGTGAAGAGAAAGCAGTATTCACGCATAAACAAAATTTCACTTTTATATTTGAAATAAAAGATATGACATATTACAGTTATATAGTTTGATATGGAAGTTTGATATGGAAGACCACATTTACATTTGACACGTTTTTTGGTTCTCCCTTCTTATTTCATAAGCCCTTCACATTGATATGCACGAGCTCCCTCTTTATAGAGGGCATTTAATGGACCGCCTTTTAAGTTGGTTTTACCACTGCCTTTTTTTGTTTCCTTAATGCACCGCCATTTTTTAATATTGAAAGGGAGCATTCTAGAGAGAGAAGAGAGACGGTAATGAGAGAGAGGCAAATTATTCTTTTAACATCCCCATTTAATTTGTCGCTTTTATTATATCTCTTAACTTAATAAATTTATCTGTTGTAGTTGTCTTCGTAAATATGTCTGCAAGCTGGTCATTTGTGTTGATGAATTTTGATACGATTTCTTTTTTTTCTGTTAGCTCCTTGATGAAATGATGTCGTATATTTCTATATGCTTCGATCGGCTGTGAAATACTAGATTTTTTGTCACTGCAATAGCTGACATATTGTCGCAAAAAATTATTGTGAGGGTATTATACTTTTGATGCAAGTCTGATAAAATTCTTCTCAGCCACACAGTTTCACATGCTGCACTTGTTGCTAAGACGTATTCGGCTTCTGCTGAAGATAGAGCCACAATATTTTGCTTTCTTGATAATCACAATATCACTTTTGTACCTAGGTAGAATATATAATTGGAAGTGCTCTTTCGATCATCAATAGAACCTGTCCAATCACTATCAGAAAATCCAATAAGATTATTATTATTTTTATAATTATATTGATATCGTGTTTCTTTGTTCCCTGGATATATCTTAAAATCCTTTTTGCTGCAGTAAAATGTAATTTTGATTGGTTCATTCATGAACCTAGAACAAATACTGACTGCATGCACAATATCTGGCCTTGTATTACTCAGATGAATTAAAGATCCAACCAAGCTTCGATAAATTGATGCATCAATTTTTTCTACACCATTATATTTTAACAATTTTTCATTCATTGCCATTGGAGTACTCACTAGCTTATAATTTGACATTTTGAATCTTTTCAAGAGATCTTTAACATATTTTTCTTGAGAGATAAATATTTCTCCATCTAACTTTTTACTTGGATTCCAAAAAAATATTTCAGAATTCTCAAATCAGTCATTTCGTTTTATTTCATCATCGCTTTCTTAAATTCTTCCGTTATTTTTTTGTATGTACCAGTATAAATCAAATCATCCACATAAAGACATACAATTAGGAAGGAATTTCCATTTCACATAAAGTGAAGATTCACTTGGGCTCCTTTCAAATCTATTTTTCTGAAATTATTTATCAATTTCCCGGTTCTTGGAGCTTGTTTTAATCCATATAATGTCATTTTCAGTTTATAAAATTTTTATTCATTTCCTTTTTCAATAAAATCCAATGGTTGTTCAACATAAACTTCTTCTTCAAGTTCCCCATTCCAAAAAGCAGATTTTACATCCAACTGAAAAACTAAAGATTTTAATTGGGCGGCTATGGCCAAAACAGTTCGAATGGTTTCCATTCTGGCGACAACGGCAAAAGTTTCATTACAATCTATTCCAGGTTGTTGTGAATAGCCTTTTGCCACCAGTCAAGCTTTATGCTTTTGAATGGATCCATCTTCATTATATTTGGTTCTGTAAATCCATTTCAAACCAATTATTTCTTTCCCTTTTGGGTGATTTACTAATTCCCATATATTATTTTTCTCTATAACAGAAATTTTTTCATTCATGGAATTTAACCAAATTTTTTCTTTGGCTGCGTCTTCAAAATTTTGTGGTTCACTAGAAAATAAAACAACATCACACGATTCATAAATAGCTGAAAGAGACCTTACTTTTCTGGGAGGCATCTCTGAATCTGAAGAACTTAAACTTTGATTTCCTTGTCTTGGACGTTCTTGACTTGGACTTGAAGGGCTTGGATCTAGACTTTTATTTGAATCATCATTTTCTAAAATTCTTGTTTCTTGGCTAGATTTTCATTCCAATACCATTCACTTTCCTCATTAAAGATAACATCTATGGAAATTACCAATTTATTTGTTTTTGGGTGGTAAACATGATAAGCTTTTGAAACTTCATTGTATCCAACAAAGATATATTTTTTACCTTTTTTATCAAAATTTTCTCTATTTTGAGAAGTACTTTTCCCATAAGCAATACATCCAAAAACTTTGAAATAGCTTCCTTTTGGTTTTGTCTTATACCATGCCTTAAAAGGTGTTTTATTTTGGAGAGATTTTGTAGGAGACCTGTTCAGAATATAAACAATAATATAAACAACTTCAGCCTAAAATTTATTAGAAACATTCTTACCTTTCATCATACTCCGAGCCATTTCAGCTATTGTTTTGTTTCTTCTCTCTGCTACTCCATTTTGTTCTGGAGTATAGTTGTTGTCAACTCTTCTGATTCCATTCTTTTTGCCCAAAATCCAAAATTCTTTTGATATAAACTCTCCTCCTCAATTTGTTCTCAAGCCTTTTCATGGAAAACCGCTTTGCTTTTTTACATCAGCTTTAAACTGAGTAAAAACTAAAAATGCTTCAGATTTTTTAGCCAAGAAACATACCCACATCATTCTATTGTAATAATCAACAATCAAAAGAAAATATCTTCTCTTATTAGAAGTTTTTGTTTGAGCTGGACCGCATACGTCTGCATGGACCAGCTCCATTAGAGGTCTTGCTCTCGACTCTAAAAATGACAATCTATGTAGTTTTCCATAGATACACCATTCACATACTTTTCTTTCGTCATTTATTGATGGTAATCTAATTACCATACATTTCTAATTCATCAATTTCAAACTTTGAAAATTTAAATGCCCAATTCTTAAATGCTACAAGTAAGATTTATCAATACTTTCATAACTCAATGCATAATTTTCACATTACGGCATCACCATAGGAAAAACCTTATTTGGGGTCATTTTGGCTATAGTCTGTTTATTTTTCTTATAAAAAATCACACATTCATCTCTATTGAAATTGATTGAATATCCTTTTCTCATCAATTGACCAATATTTAAAATATTTTGAGTCAAGCCAGGAACATAAAGAACAACAAAAATTAATTTAGGATCACCTCCATCTAGTTTATAGCAATTAATTCTTTTCCTTAACATTTTGAAGCTTCACATAACCGAGCTTGACTTGAGAAGTGACCTTTCATCTATCTCAACAAAACAGCTTCGATTTCCTGTCAAATGATTGCTACAACCACTATCCAATACCAAATATCATGTGAATTCTGTTGAACATTCGTGCATGAATAAAACGTATGGCCTTTATTATTATTTTTCTTTGAAAAAAGTACTTTATTTTTCTGTATTTCATTTTTCTGTTGAAACCAACAATCTCTTTGAGAATGATTGGAGTTTCTACATTTTTGACATTTATATCGGCAATCCCTAGATTCATGCCCTGATTTTTTGCAAATAATATAGTAAGATTTAGATTTATTTTTTCCATCTGGATTTTTGTAGTTGTTGAAATTATTTCTTCATTTTCCTTATTTCTTCCTCTTCCTTGGCCTCTGGAAAAACTTTGTCTTCCACAACCTCTTTGATCATTTTGAAATGCCCCCTTTCTTTATTTTATTCAATATTTTTCTTTTCTGACATTGTTATTTTTTACTGAAAAGCTTGTTCTATATTCTGGTTTGAAATTTGTTCATTCTTTACCCATGTGCTTCAAGAGACCTACTTAATTTTTGTAAAGAAAATTTAGATAAATCTTTTGACTCTTCTATGGCAGCTACATGCAAGATTCTCAAAATTTTCTGAACTATTTTTTTATTAGGAATTGTTGTGAGCAAAAGCTCTAAACCCGACGGGTTGATTTTTGGAAAATAAAATATGAAACACACACCTCAAGAACACGAAGATTTATGTGGTTCACCCCATGAGAGCTATATCCACTTACACGGCAAATAGAAATCCACTATACCAATGAAAGTTACATCAAAGATTTTGGAACAAACCTTGAAAAAAAACCAAATCGAGCAAACCTTTTAAACCATCTCTCCCAAATGGTACCATGCTGATTTCTCATCTATATTCCATAAGTATACATAAGTAGACCAATGTCTAGGAAAAGAACAACTTTGAGAGCAAACGAGACTTTATCTCACTAAATGGGGAAACAACCCAAAATCTTTATGTAAACCTCTTCTCTATAAGAAACCAACCTCTCACTTTGCAGGAGTCTTCAGGAGGCATTATCAATGTTTCTCTTCGTAGGAAGCTATCTTCTCTCTAAGAGGAAATTACATCTTATACACAGGAGGCTCTATCTTCCTCTCTCTCTCTAAAGGAACCACATCATATAGTGACCCAAATAGGGCACACGAATTCTCTGCGCTTTCATCCCACATATATAAGAGTCCATAGTAAAAATGAAACTCCTTATTGATGCTACATATATCTCAAAACCACAAGATAAATCCAATAGTCCTAATCTTTTTGGATTTCTATTTCTTTTTGGAAACTTATCAATATAAATCTCAATCCCACAAAATATGAGATTTCCTGGTGATTTTGGATAGCACCAAATCCAACAGGAATATCATCCCACAAAAAAGAGAGTCTTCATTTGGAGACTCCATGAGTTGTAATCTTCTTCATCTAAGATGAGTATTAGACTTTGGGTATAATTCATACTTGAGGTTGCTGCCATAGGTAAAGGGGTTTTTTAGGAAGCACAAATCTTGCTCTGATACCAAATGTTGGAAATTTGTGGAAGCGTTGATATAATAATTTGATCGGAAAATAACAAAGAAAGATAATAGGGTGAAGAGGAAGCAATATTCACGTACAAAAAAACTTTCACTATTGTATTTGAAGTAAAAGATACAACAAATTACACTGATATAGTCTGATATGGAAGACCACACTCATATTTGACACGTTTTTTAGCTCTCCCTTTTGTTTTCATAACCACTTAAGCACTTCACATTGATACGAACGAGCTCACTTTTTTATAGAGGGCATTCGATGGACCGTCGGTTTTACCACCGCCTTTTTTTTTTTTTTCCTTAATGCACTGCCTTTTTTAATGTTGGAAGGGAACATTCTAGAGAGAGAAGAGTGGCGGTGATGAGAGAAAGGCAAATTATTCTTTTAACAATTTTGGCTAAGAGCTTGGACAAAATATTTTTGAAATGAAAATACCAAGTGGAATCAAAATGGATTAAGATTTTGCTAACAAAAGATACTCTGTATAAAGATTTTGGAAATCAAGATATCATGTACAATTAAAATGGATAAAAATTATGCTAATAAAAGATATTTTGCATAAAGATTTTGGAAATAAAAAAGCATGTCCAATCAAAGTAAAAAGTAAAAAGTTAAAAAAGGGCCAAAAAATATCAAGAGAAATGGGGAAGTATAGAACCGGCTATTTCAAGAAAATCTGCAAAACCAACGATCAAACCAGTTCAAACAGCCAACTTCCAGTTTTGACTGGATCTCAACATTTCTAGTTTCTTTTACGTTTGTTGGAACATGCATGTTGAGGTCGCCAATTTTGCCACTGGGAATTCTATAATGTTAAAACCAGTTAAAAGCAAAGCTTCATCCTTTATCATGGTTGGAACATGTATGTTGCGGTCACCAGATTTGTCACTGGGAATTCTATAATTTTAAAAGAAGTTAAAAGAAAAGCTTCATCCTTTATCATTGTTGGAACAGGTATGTTGCGGTCACCAGTTTTGTCACTGGGAATTCGATAATTTTAAAACAAGTTGAAAGTAAAGCTTCATCCCATAGATTCAAAGGAAAACTAAAATATATCAATATTGAATTAATTATTTTTACCAATGTTCTATTCCCTTCTCCGCTAAATTTTTTTGTTTAAGGGTATAATGAGTAATCACTTAATATATAATCTCATTGAATTCACTTAAGTTATATAATAAATATTCTCCACCTCGTATCCCTTTTTAGGATTTTAATTTTCTTATTAACTTGATTCTCAACGTCGGCTTTGAAATCTTCAATTTATCAGACGTTTTATCTATATGTCTTAGCAAATACATTTAAGTATAACAAGATGACTCATCTATGAATGTGGTGAAATATCTTTGTTAGTCCTTTTGTGAGTACATTATTTAAATCACAAATATTATTATATACAACCTCTAATAATTTAGTAATCCTTTCAAATGAAGGGAATGGCTTTCCTGTTAATTTGGCTTGTACACATAACTCACAAATTTCTATTAAAAATTTACCACATTCAATGATTGTGCATAACTTAGTCATCGATTTTATTAAAGTATAATTTAAACGTTCTAATCGAATATGCCACAAGTTATATTAACTTACACTATAAGTAGAAGAATTTCTTTATTTCATTACTCAAGTCAAGCTTGAACATCGCATTACATGGGTATCAATACACTATTTTTTGTCAAATTGATCTTATCAGACAGTATGACGATCGACCTCACATAAAAAATTTTAGGTTAAAACATTGCTTGAACTGGGCTTTTTAATTCGACAACACATTTATCAATTACCTTGTAATAGCTTGATTTCTTTATTGAATAAAATTTCCATCACCCATTGGTTCATATGTCTTAAAGAGGTCTCTAGTGTTTGAAACATAAATGGTAGCCTTGGTATCTATCCACCAACCTTCTCGAACCTTCTCGGATCATATTCAGTTCGATGACCATAACCACTAATTTTTTCCTTGGTGATCATATTTGCTTCTTTTGTTTTGTTATTTTGGCAGGCCCCATTCAGTGTTGGCCCTTAGAGTTCTAATATACATCCTTTTGGAGTGGGGAAAGAAATGATTCTTATTGTTTTGAGATGACCTTTAGACTTGTACTCTACAATATTCCCCTTTTGATTCAAATTCTGATACTTCCTCTTTTTATTCTTGGAGTTTATCATCTTCCTCAATTCAAAGAGAACGTTAAAGTTGACATAAGTCAACATCAATCCTTTTATGCTTCAATTTCTTTCAATACCCATCCCATGATGGGGAAACTTGTGTATGATAATTCCGACTTGGAAGGATTCATCTAAATCAATTCCACATCCCTTAAGTTCACTTACAGCAAGATGTAACTAACTTGGTTAAGTATTAGCCTATTTTTAGTGAATTTAAATTATAAACAATTCAAAATTAAAAACCTTTGGTTACCCAATTCCTTCATTTGATACTTTGTCTCCAAAAGATCCCTCAACTATAACACGTATATCATAAATTAGGTCAACGAGAGGATTGAAGATATGTCGTTTGCATACATAATCATCTCCTTCCACTTTTAACATACTTGATATTGTTTTAGGGTCTCGACTTGTGGTGGTAAGCTTGACAATTCATCGGTGACAACATAAGCTACACTAAGTATTGTTTACAAGAACAATAATTATTATCATCGGCGTTTAAAGTTTGAGCAAACGAATCGATCAAGTTTGGTAAGTATTGATTCATCATTTTAATGGAATTTGCAAATATTTCAATCAGTCCACTAAAATATAAACTTGAGTTGTTAGAAATATAAGGGTGTGGATGAAACGGGGGCTGTAAATTTTGCTTATGAGAAGGATGAACCATCCTATTATGGACTTTCCTATATTTTATGCACCCTAAGGTGCTCTTTCAAGACTATATCTACCCCCTACTGATCAAAATCAAATGGTCTCTATGAAAACTTACCTATTCAATGCCCTAGAATAGTGAGTCTAAAATACACCAGAGTTAGCTTTATTTATAGAGAGAAAAAGTAGTTAAGGGTAATAGAATTAGTCTAAAAAATTGTATATAAATGGGGAAATCTCATCCCTATTTATAGAGTTAAAAAGCGGCTTTTCAAGTTGAGAGATGAGACTGTTCAATACGTAGTGTGATTGTCAATGAACAATTATGAACTGCCTAACAGTAATAAACCATCAAAGATTCAACAGTCACTTTTCCATTAGTAACTAACCATATTATCAACAACAACATGATATCCAATGGTTAAATATAATTGATGTGCCACCACATGCATGCTGTCTCATGTGACTCAAACAATGAGTCTACTTTGCAGCTTGATGTTGATGCAAGCGTGAAAAGTACAAAGAGTAATTAAGCACCCTTGCACTCTCATTTATACGCTCATGTACATTTCACACTACACATGCTCAGCATAAGCCTTTATACTCTCCCTTATGTTACATGAACATAAAGCTAGAAAATGTTGTTGATTTGGTGCTATCCAAAATTGTCCACATTGAGATATTATCATATTATGTGCGATTGACATTGATATTCAATACGTTTCTTAAATCCAAAAAGATTATGACTCTTGGATTTATCTCTTGTGTTTTGAGAATTTATTTCTCGTACTTTATTTGCCAAAAATAACCCATTGGGTTTAGAGCTTCCACGCACAACAAATATTTCCATGCATCTCTTTTTCTTTCTCCATTCCTCAATATGGGACTTAAAACCCCATAACTTCTCTCTAGAATGAAACATTTTGGAAATACTACAGTATAAAATCATATTATTTTGAAATACTGCTTTGTATTTGACAAACCAATACTAACAATAGGAAACTCTGTGCTGAAGCCTTCGAGTGATAACATCACCCCTACCATCCATTATGTAACTATGAGTAAGCAATGACAAAGGTCGTCCCAGTGCTGGTTAGGCTTTTGCTTAATGAAAAATTACAATATTTATGAAAATACAAAGAGTTTTTGTACGAATATTTACATAAACCATAAGGTTTCATATGCAAACAGAGATGAAATGAGAAGTGCCCATAAAAGGACAGTATACTAATAAAAATATTATTTTTACTCTCGAGTTATGCACATGTAAAATCAAAAGGGAGATGCTATAGGCAAAAGCTTGTCATCTAGTCATGAATTTTGAGATGCATATGATACATTGTGTTCTCTTTTCTCTTAACAAGTAAGAAACTTGGGGCCTTGGATTTGAATAATGCTCTTTCAACTGAAATACCACCAGTTTCTTGGTGTAGGTAAGCATGCAATCAAACATGTGACTCTTTGGTGCAATTCACACATGAAGCCAAGGACATGTTTCTCTCAAATATCATTCATTATTCATCCATGTATATTGCATTTTTCAATGTTTATTGTGGCTAATTGTTTTAAAAACCTCAGGTTTCTCAACAGAAGTTGGCCAACGCCATCTTCAGCTTGTTTTAATGTCTCAGAAATTCCCAAATTAGATTATTTATTGAGGTTTCTATTTCCTTTTCATTGTTTTAATTGCTCTATGTATTTCAAATATGAAATGATACTTTTGCGAAAAAAACAAGAAAAAAAAGAAGAGAGGGATGATTCACAGAAGAAATGGTTGATCTTCTCCATAGCTGTCATTTATGAGCACAATGCTATTTGGAACATTAGGAAAGCCATTATATGTTGGTTTACTTGGATAAATGTTAGTGGCATTCAATTGTTTAAGAACAATTTATTTATTAAACTGGTGAATGAAATTTTCAGTTGAAATGATGGTTACAGTCTTAGAAACTACAGAACATGGAACAGTCATGATGATCATCAGAGCGCAAAGAACTCCCATGTTTGAACCCCATCGCTGATATGCACCAAAGAAATAGAAACAAATAAAAGGACCGTGGAGTAAACCACAAATAGCTAGTGTGACAGTTAACGCGAACAAATCAAGTTCTTCATATTAAATGGAGCACCATGACATCTTATGCTAATTTTTGCTATTTCATAACCATGGTCTCAGAATCATGACGTGAAAATGGGAAAAGTAACATTTAACAACTAAGGCGGTGCTTAATCCCTTTTATAGTAGATAATAGAGTGTTTACTGGGCAACAATCCAACATGAATTGTCAAAAACCAAATAAAATTATCTCATGATTTGCGGCTGAAAAATCTGTTAAAAGTTTACATAATAAAGGATCTGACTCACAGATGAAGAACAAGATTAAGTAAGAAAATGATGAATTATACCAAATCAAGAACATTCAACACACCAATGTAAGCTTCGTAGAGTTGATTGGTCTATTAAACATATTTATCATGAGGCGAACCAAGCGGCTGATGCACTTGCCACGCATGGGGCATGCTTGAGTGAGGCAATAGTACGGCTTTTAGGCCTCGAGAATTTCTTATGGTTCTTTTTTCTGATATAATGCGCTCCACCCTTCAAACGGCACTCTCTTGTAATTTTCATTAATGGAAGTAGGTGGGGAACCTCTTCCTCGCTGATCTACCTAAAAAAAAAAAATAGAATGAAAGAAAAATCTAATAACTGAAATAAGATATAGAGATATTGGCTAGTGCTGAAGAATTGGATTGTTCCCACAAATCAAGAACACAAATTACCATTCAATCAGAAGAGATTGGTAGCAACATCATTCATCATCTGATAGTTTTTTGATCAATTGATATGAATAATGAAACGTTGGTCCAATAATTGATTGACCGAGGAAGAAATGACAGGGAGATAGAGAGAGAGTATACATTCGAGATGTAATATGCAATGAGCACAAGTTCATATCTACCCAAAAAAACACAAGTTCATATCACCATAGCTGTTGGAAGTCAAGAGCAGATGGCAGGGGTGTGTTTTTCCTTTATTCAAAGTCTCAAAAAACTTTGAGCATAGGGAAAAGACATTCAAGAAGTCAGTCTTAAGATCTAACGGTTGGGGTATTCCGAATTTTCCAACAGAAACTTTATTAGTAGTCTGAATTTTCCAATGGAAACTTTGTTGCCATTGGCCCTTATGTTTCCATATCTAATATTGGATTGCGTTTACATAGATGTAAATAACTAAAAGAAAAGATCTAGCATTTCTTCAATGAAGAAAATAAAACTTGGAATGTGAACAGTTAAAGTGACTTCAACAGAATATTAACCTGAGTTTCTATTTATAACATGTAACCAATGTTTTTAAACCCCACTCGGGCCTCAGACTTGGCCCTGGTCTGAGACGACAGGACTTGGCTGAGTATTGTACAAGACAAAATAGTTTAAAAATGTAAAAGAATTTGTTAAAATGTTAAAAACAAGAAAAAGTAAAATAAATAATAGAATTCATTCCAAGTCCATAAAATTCCAAAAAAGCATATGCAAGATGGATCATTTAAATTTTTTATTTATACCTTGAAACATTTAGAAAAATAAAAAAGAAAAATAATAATTGGAGCATCTTGAGAGAAAACTTCCAGTATCATTACAAAAACCAAGTAAAGGATCAAAATGTATTTCTAAATCATTTAGTTACATTTTTTTTAACAAGATATCCATTTTTAATCATTTTAATCTTGGGCTGAGTTAGTCCTAGAACTCGCCTCTGCAATAGACCAAAGCCAAGTTACTCAGCCTGAATAGACTCAGCCAAGCACTGCATGTCACCAAATAAACAACTAAATAAGTATTCTAACACTCTAAAGAAATCCATCTTTTATCCTTCAAGACCTCAAGCATTTTAAATGGGGATTCCCAAAGGTAATAACTAAATACCATATCTGCAAAAGAAAAAAAGTAGAAAGAAAAAGAAAAACTTAATCACTCAGAATGTTAAACATTTCATGATATCAAAAATAAAGTAAGAAAATATAAAAATGATGTGAAAACTCAATAGAACTACATAGGATTGGTAGAGCCGGGTCCTTCCTGTTCACTCCTCAAATTATTAGTGAAAAATCAATGCAAAAGGATAATTAATGGAGAATTTTTAGGTAGAACCCAGCTTTGCCTTAAATATCACACTTCCAAGCCTAACCATCATTGGGTAGTTTTCAAAGGATTTTTGGTACAAGTATGTTGTAAATTTCAATGATTATTATAGCTAATAATTTAGAAATCCTTGGGTTTTCGCAGTATTTTTAGGAAGTTGGCCAAAGTCATCTTCAGCTTGTTTTAATATCTCAGAAACTCCCAAATGAGATTATTTATTGAGGCTACTATTTCCCTTTTATTGTTTTAATTGCACTACGTATTTAAATGATGAAATGATACATTTTCAAAAAACAAAAAATAAAGATTCATGAAAGAAATGGTTAATCTTCCTCAAAGGTGTCAATTATGTGCAGAATGTTACTGGGAATATTTGAGAAGCCACGATATGTTGGATTACTTGAGTTTGCGGCTTGTAATTGTTTAAGAATAACTTATTTATTACACTGGTAAATGAATGTTTAGTTGAAATGTTGGTTACGGTCTTTCAGAGCATGCAACTGTCATGATGATCAGAGCACAAACAACTCCCGTATTCGAATCCCTGTCATGATATGCCCCTAAAAGATTGAAACAAATAAAAGAACCATGGAGTAAACCACAAATAGTTGTTTACTCAGTTAACACAAACAAATCAAGTTTCTTTATATGGAGCATCATTTGTTTGCTAATTCACAACCATGGTTTTAGAATCATGATGTGAAAATGGGAAAAATAACATTCAAGAAATAATGCGGTGCTTAATCTCTTCTATAGTCAACACCACACCGTTTACTGCGCCAAAATCCAG
The DNA here is from genome assembly GCF_000471905.2 of Amborella trichopoda. The sequence continues at coordinate 1,468,363 of NW_006495086.1, read as the reverse complement.
CATGATTTGTCAAAAATCTAAATAAAATGATCATCTGATTTGCCGCTGGATCATCTGTTAGAAGCTTACATAATAAATGGTCTAATTCACAACTGAAGAACTATACTAATTAGGAAAATGATGAATTACACCAAATCAGCAACATTCAACACAGCAGTGTAAGCTTTCTGGAGTTGATTGGTCTATTAGACATATTTATCATGAGCACTTGCCAAGAATCGGAACTGTACTCCAAACATTCTTATGCTTCTTTTTGCTGATGTAATACGCCCTCCCCTTCATAAGGCAGTTTCTTGCAGTTTTCATTAATGAAAGCGAGTAGTGAACCTCTTCCCCATTGAATTACCCAAAACGAAAAACAAAAACCAAAAAAAATCTAATGTCCAAAATAACCTAAAGAAATATTGGCAGGTGATGCAGCATTGGATTGTCCCCACAAATCAAGAAGCAAAATGCACAAACAGCCATTTGATATGAAGAGATTGATAGAATCCATTCAAACATGTCTTCAGTTGGAGACTATTAAGGTTTGAAGCTAGGATCTGAATTTTAGAGAGCTTTATATTATTGATAAGCATCTACTGTCCATTAAATTAGGAGATTCTTTTTTTTGTGGGGGTACGATTCCATGTTGATCGGGAAGGGCCTCTTGTACTTGGATCTAGGCTTTATCTATGAAAAAGTTGTGAGAAAGAAAGTGAAATAATGCATGCAGATAAAATACACGAGAGAGAAAAGGGTTGAAGTTTTTGTAGCTCATTAGATATTTATTCTAGAGGGACAAATACCATATTTTAGGACATGTGAAAGTGCTTAAAATCCCATATATTCTTCTTACTCGCATGATGTTTTTATGACTAATAAAAAAAAAAAAGGTACGCTGCTAAGTAAATCTAGGAAATTATTAAACCACATAAATATCTGAGTTTTATTATTTTTGTTTTCTACACAAATTTTCTTTCCTTTACAATTTTACATAAACTTTTATTGTTTATCCTCCACAAGTAAAGCCTGCTTAAAACTAAAACAAAATATTTACATATAGCTAACCACTTTCTAGAATCAATAAGAATAATTTCAATGCAACCATAAAGCAAATCATATTCAGACAGCAACCACAACCATATTTTATCTTTGCATACTACATTAAATTGTGCATCTTTACCACTTATGCCCCACGTTTAACAAACAAAATGTCTTCTTTACGCCCTCTAACTCTTCCCAATTTTACTCTAAATAACATTGTATCTTGAACTTCAAAAAAATAATAATGTCTATGATAATAAAGGAACTCTCTATTCCCTTATATCATAGAATACCAAGTTTAAAAAGCAGTCTTTGAAAAGGAGGCAACAATACGTGTTGACCCCAATACCACCAGTGATATTTGCTAATGGAATGCCTCATATTGAGGGTGTGGCCTTTGATAGAGCAGAATGGCAGACCAGAATTCATGTAGCCGATTCTAAATAATTGAAAAAAAGCTCTGATGATGATGACATAAAAAAAAAGGTTTGTAGCTGTGATGATGCATATTACGTGATGCACTCATCTCTCTCTGTCTCTCTCTCAAAACTTCTTATAAGAATGATAAGGACACCCTACGAATGCAATATGCTCTTCTAGTTGTGATGCTACATGTTGCGTGATGCCCTCATTACAGTAGCAGCAGTGACAACAGGCATGGTTGGAGAACGTTTCTTCATGGAGTTTATAATCGTGGCATGTGTTATACGAGAAGGAAGAGGCCTTGGTTTCTCACATTTTGTATGGTGCTCTAAAGATGAAAAGGATGGATAAGTTTTGGAAAAGTTATGAATGGATTAGGATTAGGAACATCTGATTAATCCAATTTCTAAAATTTCAAGAAATTTGGGCTACATTCAAGATGCGTGGCAGCATCATCATGCGGCATTGAGGTGTGGTGATGGATAGTAGTGGCGGTCAGATTAACAGCCCAAATTTATCAAAAATTCTTGAGATGATAGATTAGGATTCTCTAAAGATGATAGCGATGGGAAACCAACCTTTTAACTCAATGAATACACCTCACATTAAGATAACATGAGAGAGAATAGAGCAGAAAGAGTTGGAACACTTGAAATCTAATAGTTGAAGTTGTAACAAAAGTACCAATTTTATAGAAACCCTAGTTTTGCATTGACTTTGAAAGACACTGGCATGCCTATAGTTGGGTTTGGTGATAGCTAAATCACCATAGCCATATTTTCTTCCAAAGATTATAGTATTATGGGAAATAGAAAATTGACTTTCTTGGGAAGCAAAAAAGTGATATCTTTATAAGAGAGTGAAGAAAAACATAACACTTATCCTTTGAGGGTCATCCCTTTGGGGGTTATGGGAATCGATCTCCAATATAGAGATGGGTCTCCAAGAGAAAGACATAGCTTCTGAGAGAGGGGCAGTATTCCCATGAGTTTTGGGTTGGTTAACTTCCGCTTTTAGAGAGAGAAAATATCCATGTTGCTCTCGAGGTTATCTTTTCAATAGCAGTATTGCGGTGCGAAAGCGGATGTTGATTGATGGTGTTGCTCGATTGGGAGGCGGGTTTTGAAGGGAAGATCGGTAATTGTCTTTTACCAATGTTTAGAGATAGGTATTTTCTCTTGCAACCAGAAACTATAATCTTCATTATGATAGTAGATTTCTAGTTCCCGAGGTCGTGGATGTAGCCCTACGGGGTGAACCACATAAATCGTGTGTTATTGTGGTGTGCTCTTTATGTTTGTTTTATTTCTCTCATTCGATTTATAGTTGTATTCATCTACTTTGCATTTAGTCAATCATGTACACGATCTTGGTTGGATCCCGATGTTTAGGATTCCCGGTTTCGTAAGCTAAGGGTTTCACGAGAACCCTACACCTATGAGTCATTAGGAACCTAACCATCCAAATTACCCAAGCACCCTCCAAATCCTAGCTCTAACCCTTAAAAAACTCGATCTAACCATAGGAAATTGATGCTTTTCTATTTTTCTTGTTTTATTATCCTTTTAGGAGATTGAAAAGGGGTTGTTTGGTTTTTAGTTTTCTTTGAGGGTATTTGTATTTTTTTATCTTGTAGAAAATTGAGGGGTACAATTGAAGGTTTAATTTTTAAAAGATGAAAAGCTAAGATTTCATATTGATTAGGATTTCTTAAAGGAGAAACTTAGGTTTTAGTATTTTTCTTGTATAAGTATGTAACTAAATAAGTAAAAGAATAAAAAACGAGAAGAATAATTAATTATGAGTCTTGTGAAAAGATCTTTTGGGGTGAACTCTCTTGCGAACTTTGAGAGATGGTATATTCTTTCACTATTTTTTTTTGTCTTTTTATTTTTACCTTCTTCTTTCTTTTCTTTTTATCTCCGTCCTCCCTACATCAATTAGTATCAGGGATTCCACCTACTTTGATTGGTATAAAAATTTCAAAAGATCCATCTATCACGATGCCTCCAAAACCCACTCTTATGATTGAGGGTATATCACCCCAAGTCATAACTGTTGTAAACTAAAAACTAAAGAAAGCATAAATCAAGCCATGGAAAACATTGAATTCAAGATCCATGACCTTTGAGGAGAGATTAGTAAAGTAAATGAATGGCTACAACAATTAAAAAATATCAATTATCGAGAAGAAGATGCCTATAATCCATTAGATCTTCTACCAAATATTAACCATTTAGATCACATAAAGAATAAACTTGAATGTATTGGATACCATGAAGAAGTAAATTCTAGTGCGAAAGATATTCACAGGAATAAAAAAATGCTAGATTTTGATAACCATTGGTTGCAACATATGAAACACTGCCCTTTGAACTAGAAGGAGAAATCAATATTAAGTTTAGTATTCTACAGTTCGTACATCAAGTGTTTAAGTAATTGACTAATTGAAGAAGATAATGTAACCAAGCAAGTGGTGGGACTCCATCACCAAGTATTGAAAAGTCCTCTAAAATATGATGAATTCAACGAGCAGGACCGAGCTTCTCCCAACCCTGAGAGAACAATGCAATTAGGTTTTTATTTTATTATTTTTTAGGATATCAAATTTTAGGTTTGGGATTATTTGAGTTTATAGGTTTTTTAAGGGGATTTGTGTTTTTTTTTTTTGTATAGAATTCAGGGGTAAATTCAAAAGTTCAATTCTTTAAAAGATGAAGGGCTTAGTTTTCAAATTGATTAGGATTTCTCATGGTGCAAGTTAAGTTTAGGGTTGTTCTTCTTCTACAACTATGTGACCGGACAAGAAAAAAAATAGAGAGAAGAAGAAGAATTAATTTGCGTCATATGAAAAGATCTTTTTTGGTAGACTCCAATCTTGAGTGAGTATATTCTCTTGCTATTATTTTTATCTTTTATTTTTTTGGTTTGTTGCTTTTAATCCTCCCTGCATTAGAAAGCATATAATTCTTCAATTCTTGTATGATATGTCGTTCAAGTTTCAAAACAATTCTTCAAAACAACATCAACATTCAAGTTGGAGAAGGCTCTATTTGAGTGGCCCAAATTATGAGTGTTGGGTTTTCCGGCCAGACATTCAAAGATTTTTTTTATTTTCTTGTGATTTTGTTATTTTTCTTCATTTCCATGCTTTTATTCGATTATTAAACTTTGAATCTATTGTATTTCAAGTTTTATTGAATTTTCAAGGTTATAAAAGTGATGCAATTAGTAGCCTGTATTTAAAAAAGAAAAAAGAAAAAAAGACCATCAGGATGACTTTCAATGGATTGTAATCTAAATTTCCCCATGAACCTTTATATCTATACTACATTATTAAGCCAGAGTTAAGGGCTTTATATCTATACTATATTATTAAGCCAGAGTTAAGGGATAGACACGTATCGTAATAATAAAAAAGGACCCTATGGTGGTAGTATTGCAGAACCCATGGTGAGGTCTCTGACTCCATTCTCACCAAAGGGTAGGGGCTCAATTCTCCACTAACTTGTCCCTTTTTCAAAATGGGGCTGAGGTTGTAGTGGTAGCACCACGTGAACCTCAGCTACCTGTCTAGGTTTCCATCCCCACTGGCTACTAACTATTTCTAAAAAACTCACTATTAATTATTTCTAAAAAACTAACTATTTCTAAAAACGAGTAGGGGCTTTCCCTACTGAAATATCCAAAAAATATATATATTCATTAAAGCGAAGAGTTTATGTAGAGTAATGGATGCCTAATAGTTAGAGACTTTAAGATTCTCAAGAAATACATTTGAATCTCCCTCAACCATTTCCTTCCTTTGATGTATGTGAGATGTTTCTCTTCAAAATCTCGTTTCTATAGCTTTGGTTATTTAAACATATTCCTCTGTCTAAAAAACTCCTTCCTATTACTTGATCCAGTAGAGAGAAGTACATCTAAGAAAATGTTTACTGAAATTTATAAATATATCTCTATCCCGAGGAAAGAAAATCATGCAAAGATAAGATACCCATGATTGAGTCAGAGATTTTAGGGAATAGATAATAAAAAGAGAGATATGGAGAGAAAATTAAGGAAATAGATAGATTTTCAAATCTTTAGGCAGAGAAAGAAAGAGAGAATAGAGTACATGAGAGAGAGATGGAGAGAAAATCACGGTGAGAGATCATTGAAAATCTTAAATTTTAGGATAATATACTATTATCCTTCCCACATATAAAGTCATATGAAAGTCTGCAATTATATTGATCGAAATAAGTAGTACTATAACTAGTATTAATTCAAATATAAGGTAATATACAACCTATTAGCATAAAATAATTATCTGATTATAAATATATAATTATATATACCCATAGTAACAAAATAATATCTATTATATTTTATTATAATAATATAATAACTAATATTTTTCATAATATAAATTATAAATATCATTGTTCATTTCACATTAATATTTAAGTTCTTAATTATAATGGATATATTTATAATAAATATATTATAAGTGAATATTCTATTAGATAAATGTAATTCTCTATTGGAATTGTACAATTTATTTAATGTATTTGAAAGATATCTAAATATTTAAAAGTATTGGAGATATAGTTATACTATAATTATAAGAATATTGAATTAGTACCATAGATATTATAATATTATTCCTCTTGTAATTAAAATTATAATCAAATATACAATTAAATAAATATAATTATAACTACAATTCTAAAAATACTTATATTTTAATGTTGATTATATATTAGTGTTGAATATTTAATATCACATGCTTCTCATGTGCATGTTACTTGTTTTAATACTACGACAAAAAACTTAGTTTGCATGTAGACCAAAGAGGAAAAATCACAAATTTTTACTCCAAGAATTGAGCATAAAAACTTTAAAAATAAAAACTTAAATATACATTATATTTCTGATATCATGAGATCAATCATTGCCTTTAATTTACTATATGAACTGTGAATTTTTGTTGAGCTTTTGACTAAATAATTTTCATTTAGAGGTCTTCTAAGGCCATTAGGGCTTGGCTAGTGACATGATTTTGAATGTTAAAGCATTATTTCATGGGATTTGGTTTTGCTTAGAATTTGGTGCCTCTTTAGTAAAACCTGAATGTGGTCCAAATCTTTTAGTTCAAATGATCGAATCTTAGGAAAGCATTTCATGTTGGCCATGATGGTAAAAAATACCATGGTAATAAAGTGGCACTAATAGCAAAATCCCATACTCTATAAGAAGGGAATAGAATGACACAAAAACCTTTTAATAGGGAGGAATCATCACCTTAGCCCTAACAGGGAGGAATCATCAAGGTTTCCTGGTGTTCAGCTCCATCAACATTCTCAATTTGATGTAAGGGTGGCAACAGGCTGGGCCAACTTTGTCCCAGCCGTTGTCCCCATAGAACTGGCCCTGGCCTTGGCCCCATTAATGTCAGGGCTGGGCCAAAGCAAATAAAGTAAAATTAAAAGAAAACACAAGGGAAGAAAGTAGCTAGATCAGGCCAAATTGGGCCGGTACAGGCCTAGCCTGGCCCTAGGCCACAATTTGTGGTCCAAACCCTGTGTTATAGGGCTGGGCCGAACAAGACACACCGTCTTGGACAAGACGGGTCGGCTCAAACAGGATGGGCCGGCTTGGATGGGACAGGATGGGCCGAACGAGATGGGCCAGCCTGGCAAAGATGCGCCGGCCCGGGAGAAGCCGGGCTCATTGACAGCCCTAATTCGATGCCGTTGTTGAATTGAAATTGACTAGTTAAGAACGAATCTCTTGGCACCAATTTGTAGCCAAGTATACGATGTCACATTGTAGCTATGGTAAATCTGAAATGGAATGGTTTGCCATTGTAGCTTGTGGCCACTTTTGTTGCTCATTTTAAACTTCTAAAAGAATCTCAAGATTCTTAGTGATAGTAGAAATTTGAAACGCAATTACATTTGATAAGATATACTCTATTCTACAGTACAATTCGCACTTCAGCGGATCAATATGCAATGCCAAAAAAGTTATATGCTCCGGCAGGAGCATATCCTGCATTGTAGAGCTCTATCCGGGAGTTCTTTTTAGGACTCTAGATTTTGGGAATGTAACGGTTAGAGATGGTGACCGCCACCCCATAGAAATCCCACCATAATCGGGATTAATAATGGGTAAAAGAGATGAAACTCCAACCTTACACTGTAGAAATAACAAGTATATCAAAAGTCCATCACAAATGATTGTTCTGATGCTAAAAAAAGCTCTAGTTAATCCTCTTTTCTCAAGATGTATGATAAAAAAAAATTTCAAGTAATAAAAATAGTGCACCTTGTAACATGTTATTTAAAACGTCCATTTTCAAGACTTTCAAATATTTACAGATATGCTCAACTTACATCAGTTCTCGAGCCTTAAATTTCACAATCGGGATTAGAAATAAATTTTCAAGTTACCATAAAAGTTTCCAACACAAAATTACATTGTTCAGAAATGAGAAGTTAAAAGAAACTTGTTTATGTTTGCCATGCCCATGGAAGTAACGCCTTTGGAATGAATCGTGTAAATCTGTGTTCTTGCAGTGTATGGCTGTGTGTATGTTTATCTTTTACTCATATCATGATTTGTACTATTACTGATTTTGATTCTAGTTGGTTAAATATATGACTTTAGTAGGATCCAATGTTCGGGATTCATATTTTCGCATATAAGAGCGCCCTTGAATCCTAACGGCAACTTCCTCCACCAAACGACTATAGTTAAAAGAGAAAAAAAAAAAAAATGTGCTTGAAAAAATAAAAGATAGGATAAAGTCGTAGAGATGATTCAACTATATTTAAATAATGAGCTACTCAATATTTAAATTGTTATTAAAATTTTCATCGATAATTTAAAACTGATCTCAAAAATTCAAACCAAGGAAATCCTTCTAAGGACTCTCGCTGAGGGAGTAACTATACACTGTGCTCCCACAGGTAATTTTTTTTTTGTTTTTTCCCAAGTGCATGAACTGTTATCATTAGAGGAATCAACTAAACTCTATCTTATCGTTAAGACCATTAACCGTATAATCACCATCATATTCTTGATAAGGTTTAACCTTTAACAATAAAAAACTATGAAAATCATGGTGAAAGGATGGTCCATTATACAAGAAATCTATTGAGTTGAAAAGACCACATGATGTTTAATATTAAACAAAAACAAATGTTTTGTTTAATATTAAATGAAAAAGATTGTTCAATGTATCGAGGGGATTCATGTCTTTTGTCAATTGTCAGTATTTGAAATTCTTGGGACTTTTAGTCTTCCCAACTTTGCGTTTGATGTTTGTTGTGAACCACGGAAAGAGGTTATATTTCGAGGGTCAAAAACAAAGAATCAAAAGGTTGAATTGATTGCAGAGCCCGTACATTTTTCACTAGTTTTTACTATTCTCCAACCGTCAAAGAAGTTTCTTTTAACTCGTGAGATGCATGTTTTCAATGTGACCATTCAGCATTTCGAATCTTGGACATTAAAGTTATGCCCCATTTTTACTTACCATTCAAGCAAGATGTCAAACCCCATTTTCGGGCATTTCACCTAGAGCAGGCAATGGACGCCGACCCAACGTCCGCACCCAACCAGGATCCGGGTATGGATTCAAAAATTTGACCCGACGAGTTAGGTCTGAATCCAAATATTAGACCCAAACACCATTCGGTTCTAGGTCCGAGTCCATGTGGACTCAACCTTTATTATATAAATAAATAATATTTAATTAGATATAATAATAGTTATAATATTTAAATTATATATATTTATTTATTTAAGTATACTTTTTAAAATTTTGGGATGGGTCCAATCGAGTCCGTGTCCGATAACTTTGGGTCCGGTTAGGTCCGAGTTTGGGTCTAAATCCCATAATTTTGCTAGACCGGACCCGACCCATTGCCACCCCTAATTTCGTTGTCAATTTATCTTCTTGGATTTTTCATGGGATGGGTTTTGGTGCATCACCCATTCAAATGCGGATTCGTTCAAAAGATGGGACTCTGGGACTAAATTTTAAAAAGTGGATAATCTAAACCACTATGATTACAAATCTAAAACAATAGAACCTTAAATGTAGTGCAGCCGAAACTTTGGTTCTAGACTATTCATTATTACTCAATTTAATTGTCAAGAATCATCGGATCAATATTATTTTCAGATCCACAAGGACCACAACATCATGGACATGAAGCAGATATATATGTACAGTGATTTAAGATATCTTTCAGGTGCTAAATTCATCTCTAAGATGATGTTTTAGTGAAAAATGTTATATACGGTGTTAATCTTATACTACAAGGTGCACCACAAAAACCTGCTAATAAAGAGTATTCCAAAGCTCGGAAACCCTCTAAATAATTATCTTGATATCGAGATGCATGGATATGAAGAAAAAAAAGAATTTCAAATCCTAAAAGTAGGTCTTCTAACAAGTTATTTCGACAATCCATTTTCAAGATTGCTCAAAGTGTTTATAGATCTATTGATCTCCACTAATATGAAATTTAAAATTTTATAGTTAAGAATGAAAAAAAAAATTCAAATCATCATAAAATTTCTAACACCTGACCTACAACTTCCAGCAAAATCTAGAGAAGCACATTAATTCTATAGTATAATATGTGCATCTTATATAAACCTCACCCTGTTTAGATGGGACCACATTTGAACTTTTTCCCTCCACGTGAGTATCTAAGTAGAGACTTTTGACCATGGGCTTGGTTTTGAAGGCTTCAAATTATTGTTTTGTAGGGCATTTCCCTCAATATATTCCCATGATGCCATAAGAGCAGGTGGGTAACGACCCTTCAAAATCTTTAAAATACAATGAAGGTGCTAAGCAACACGCTGAGAGAAAAAGTACAAGGGCAAGAATGTCATAATCCGATGAGTATGGCATACCACTCTCCATAGGAGCATCTGCTGTCCGATCTTCCGATGGACAGTGGAGATTCAATTCCACTTGAATGTCCCTGAAGAGCTGATATCACCCTTCCATCATTAGGAAGGGATGGTAGATGTCCTCAGGAAGACCATATAACCTACTCCAATGGATCATGGTATACCTTCGTCGAGGTGGACATCCACTATCTGTTTTCAAGATGGACTATGGAGATGAAACCCCTTAATATACTTGGTACACTATACACCTACTCCCTCGGGAAAATACTTTGGGGGATTCTCTCAATCTGAAATTTGGAATCAATTTTACAATTACAAGATGAGTATTTTTATAAAAAGAAAATTAAACTTAAGTTTTACAGAGTTTGATAAGTGAAACAAGAATACTGAATAGATCAAATAAGACTTGTATAGGATTTTTGCGTAGAAGCATATTTTTGGAATCAGTGTATCTTATAACGTATTTTTGGACTGTCAATTTTCAAGATTTTCAAGTTTTCATAGATTTGCTTGAACTACACTATTTTTGAATCTTTAAATTTTATAATTAACGATGAAAACGTATTTTAAGGCTATCACAAAGATTTTCGGTATTGAAACTACATTTTTTTATGCTATTTGAAGGTGCGCTTTATTTTGATTGTTTAGAGCCTCGGCTCTATACAAACTGCACCTTTTTCTTTCTTTCTTTTTTTTATATATTTTTTTATTTTTTTTTAAAGGTTGATAAGTAGGTTGAGGAAGTTGTATCCCCAATTTTAGAGTATTCCTATGCATCTTTCCCAAGGAAGTGAATCTAATACATGATGAACATTAGCATATGATCTTTTTGGCTTTAAAGAAATATAAAAAATGGTGTGAAATGTGAATAAGGGAGATGAGTGGAGTAAGGTCAGGAGAAGGAAGTAAAAAGCAGCTGGGTCTGAAGGTCATGACCATGGATCCCTCGGTTGTGGTTCTTCTGCTGCACTCCATGGAAAGCCCTCCCGGATTTCTAGGAACCAAGGGATATATGGTGCTAGTTCAAATTTGAAATTTAAAAAAGTTCAGATCCCGGTGGGACATTTCGATATGCCTACATTTTCTATTTCTCAATCGAGGGATAATTCATTTTTGGTTACCCATGCTTCAAGTAAGCCACCTCTATCTGATTTGGGTAAATAGGTATTGGGAGAGAGCTTCATTTTAGCATGCTGGGATCTTATTTTCGGATTTATTTGCTAAACTGTCTCAGCCGAATGCCTTGGTTGCTGAGTTGTTTGAAGGTATAGATAGCCGTGAAAAGTCGAGTCTTTGTTTACATTATAACAGAGTGCATGTTAATGTAATGTGTATGAGTTGGGAACGGTGTCTATCGCTAATGATGTAGATGATGAAGCAGTGTGGGAGGAGGAGAATGATGGGCAATTTTATGTCAAATCGGTTTATAGGCTCTTATTCCATCAATGTCAGTGGTCTTTTCTTCGAATAGCTCAAATCTGAAAATGGCTTATCCTTTATAAAATTCAAATCTTTATTTAGTTAGTATGGCAAAATAAAATCTTAATGGTTGATAACTTAATCAAAAGAGGAAAAGTGTTATCCAATATTTGTCTCATGTGAAAGGCAGTGTTGGATTTAGTGTTATCCAAATCACCCACGTAAACAAATCCTATAGTATGTGGGATTGAGATTGATCTATATTATGTGGGATTGAGATATTTATTTATTATGTGATATTGAAGCCATTTTCAAAATATGTAGAATTGAGATATTTCCTTATTATGTGATATTGATGTTGATATTTGATAAGTTTTCTAGAAGAAATAGAAATCCAATAAGATTATGACTTTTTGGATATATCTCATGGGTTTTGAGATATATGCAATATCTATCGAAAGTTTCTTATTTAGTATGGATTCATAACTTTATATATATAGGATGAAAGTACAGAGAATTTGTAGGACATATTTCAGCCGAAATGGTGGTTCTTGTGGAGAGAGGTTTCATAAGATGCAATTTTCTCTTAGAGAGAAGAGAGCTTCCTATGAAGAAAAACATTTTGATGGTGCCTTTTTTAGACTCCCGAAGAACATTGTGATGGTGCATCTTTTTGACTCCCGAATAACATTGTGATGATGCTTCTTTTAGACTCTTGAAAATTAAGATATTTGTTTCTTATAAAAAAATGGTTCCCATAAAGATTTGGGTTGTTTTTCTTTTAGTAAGAGAGAAAGTCGGTTTATCATTGCTCTCGAGTCTGTATCTGATGCTGTCGATATTGTCGGAAGTAAAGAGAATAAATGGATGGTTGTTTAAAAGGGTTTGCTCAACTTGGGTTTTTTTCGAGGTTTGTTCCAAAATCTTTGATGCAACTTTTATTGATATAGTGGATTTCAGTTAGTCATACTCATTGATGTAGCATTTTTGGGGTGAACCACGTAAATCTTTGTATTCTTGTGATATGTGTTTCGTGCTTTATTTCTCATACTTTATTTATCAAAAATTACAGCTTCCGCACATAATAGGCAGATGGAGAATCTGAGCCCATTTATTTCTACATTGTCCTTTTGTTTTGAGAATATGGAGTTGGAGCTTTCAACAGTTGGGCATTCCTTTAGCGATGCCACCCAATGTTTTGGATACCATCACACAGGTTTCATTGACAGTCTTGCCTAATTTGGAAAATTCTTAGTGGTGCTATTCTTTGGAGGTCTAGAAGGAGAGAAATCATTGTACTTTTGAAGGCAATTGAAAGGATTTTGAATGACATAGGGCACACTGTGTGGTGCTGGCGATCTGTTATTAAGGAGGGCCAAGGTATTTCAGAGATGGATGTCTTCTTAAATCTACCTAATCTATATAAGTTGGAGCCTATAACGTTCCAGCTAAGGTTAGATGGGAATCTCCCTTACAAGGCTCTTATAACCTCAATTTCGATGTTACTCATTAGGTAATCCGCACCAAGTTGGTCGCGGGGGTGGGGGGGGGGGGGGAGTGGGAGGGTGGGCGAGCTCATTGGGCAATCCGTGTCCAGTGAATTTAAAAGAAGCAACATGTGTCATGGCAATTGAAGTCTCTATGGCTACAGATTTTGGACTTGGCGGCTACCTTAATAGTCTGTTTTTGTCACTTCTACAGGGAAGCTAATGAGTTAGTTGCTTTTTTTGGCTAACAATGGTACTTCTTCACCTGTGCTTTTTATTTCTGATATTGTAATCTCCTTACTGTAATGCTTTTTTTTTATTAATTAAATTCTAGAACGTTGCTTAAGAAAACAACAAAGGGGTGAAACGAATGTGATTGTCTACAAAGAGATCATTTATCTTTTGTACAAGTAGGTCACAATCATTCTTGTCTCTTAAATTTTAAAATGGGTGATTGTAAGAGTGTCATTGAATAGACTTTCAACCATCCAATTTGATATTTAATGAGTGGAAAATAGTTGTGACCTTCTATAAAAGATAAAAAATCTCTTTATAAACAATCCCAAAACACCATATAATTGAATAAATCTTATAAATTGGGTTATTGCACTCTTTGGAGGTCGTATTCAAGGTGTTTGGCCTTGGAGGAACTCGTATTTGCGTCGGTAAGGGCAGCAATATTCGTAAGCCGTTTAAATTTGACCTTAGAGTCCCACTCTTACTAGGCAACCCAACAACTCTCAAGTTTCTTTTGACCCTAAGTTGAATCTATTAAATAACATTTGTTTATCTATTTTTGAACTTGTTTATCTATTTTACTTTCCACAATTTTTCTACTTTTACTTTGCACCAAGTTTTCACGTTTATGTCAACCTACTATGTTGAATAGTTCAACTTTTACTTGTGTTTTGGAAAAATTTTTAGGGAAAAACCGAGATGCATTTAGTGCTAAGTGCCTAACATGTCCATTGAATGGCAGAGAAGGGTGAAAGTGAGTAAAAGGAGCCCAATTTGAGAAGGACAAAGTTTATATAAGATGTCAACCTTATAATATTAAACCATCGAAATATGGTGTACCTTAAAAATCATCTAGAAGAGTGTTCCGACGGTCAGAAAATCATCTAATCTGATTATCTCAACCTCAAGATGTATAGATACAAACAGAAAAAAAAATTCAACTTCTTAAAACAGTGCAGCTTGTAATAAATCATCTAGGCCATCTATATTAGAAATTTTCAAGTGTTCATACTTATGCTCAATATGTACCATTTTTGTTGTTCCAAATCTAATAACTAGAGATGAAGATAGATTTTTGAAGCCATAATAAGTTTTTGACACTGAAACTATATCTCCAGGCAAAATCAAGAGGTGCACCTCACTTCTACAGTACAAGGAAGCCACCTCATACAAACCTCGACTATCGGAGAAAAAGTAGAAAACTCACACAAACAAGGAAATTCAAATCACCCATGAAATTGAGGAAATTTTAAAATAATAAAGTGGGTTAAACAAAATTTGAGAAAATAAAAAAAAATATTCTCTCTGTTTTTGGTAAGGATAAATGGCTTGATGCTTAAACCAAAACACGATGGAATAAACGTCACGTTCAATGAACATGGAGAAATTCTTTTAAAAAAATGTTCATAAAAGTATACCCCACTTCCATCTTCTTTCCTTTTATTTAACTTTATTTTGACAAATCATCTTCTTTCCTTTTACCATAGTGAAAGTCGTGCACTTTTTTTCACAAACAGTTTGCGTGGGTGGAGAGAGAGACGTATTAAATAATAAAAATTTATATAAGGGGGAGACCTTAAACAATTAAATTAAGGCGTACATCAAAAATCCATAAGAAAATGTTGTTTTGAAGCTCAAAATTTCTAGAATGAATCATCTTGACCTCAAGTTGTATGGACAAGAGAACAATAAATTTTAAGTCTTGAAATTAATGTATTTTGTAATACATTTTTTGGATTATAAATTTTCAATATTTTTAAGTGTTCATAGATTTACTCGGTCTATACTATTTTTTAAAATTTAAAGTTTATAATTAGATACGAAAATAGATTTTCAAGTCATCTCAAAGATTTTCAGTACTAAAACAATATCTTTTAAAATTATTTAAAAGTGCACCTTACCTGTATTATTTAGAGCTTCAACCTTATACAAACCACACCTATTAAATAATAAACGAGAGAGAGAGAGAGTACGTATTGAAATTATGAATTAATTTCTTTCATGAAAGCAATTGCTTTTCAACCATTAAGCTGAGGCACGAGTGATTAAGAAGTGACCCCATTAATTAGAGATTTGAGGGGGCCCTTAATCCTTCTCTAGGAAACCTAATTTTACACTAAAAGTCCTATAATAGCACTTGCAGCTCTCTATGGTCATGATAAGTTGGTGAAATTAAATACACACAATATTTGTTGGAAAATGACTTAAGCTTATACATTTTAAAAGAAAATGACCTATGGTCCTACATAGGAGTGTAATTATTTGGGAGTCCAATGCCCTCTTGGATTTTTCTCCTCCTATTCCTTGTCAATAGCTGAGAAAATAGTAAGGGATATCTGTGATTTCTTGTACCATGAAGATGACGTGCATAGCATTCTTTGCATTTTCTCGTTTTCTATGCAAACACTTGGATTTGGGATTTCTTCAACTATGGAGACTCTAAGCTCCCATCACATCAAGGGAACCATGAGGCCTGTCACCTGCCCATTCATTGTTCTTGGCTGCCAACTTTAAAATAATAATAATAAATAAAATAAAATAAAATGAATTAATTTAGTTAAACTGTTTCACTTTTTTGGAGCCTTTTTCAATTTGGTTGAAAAAATACAACAATTTGGTATTTCGATAGATTTGAAGGAAGATTTCAAATTTTTTTAAAAAAAATTATACAAGTTAAATATAGTTTTATATATAAAAATAGATTAAAATAACAAAAAATTAAACCATAAAAATTTCAAAAAATAAAAATAAAGAATGAAATTACAATGAAACCGATGCAGCCTAAAGCTGACCAAAGCAACTGCACCGAGCTTCAGTTCAGATTGGTCTACATGAAAAATCTGAAGACTTCAACCTATTAAGCCAAAACAAACAAACTTGATAACATAGAGTTAAAGAGTTTTTCGAATGGAGAAGCTTATGTAAAGTGGTAAAACTAAGTCGCTTCAAAAATTCGTAGGAAAAATTTGTTAAATAAAGCCTCCAATTAATCATTTCAACCTCAAGATATATGACTATAGGAAAAAAAATAGTGCATATTATACTACAATTTTTGTCTATAAAGAGATCATTTACATTTTATACAAGGAGATCACAATCATTCTAGTCTCTTAGATTTCAAAATGAGGTGGTTGTAAGAGTGTTATTGATTAGAAACAAAATTTCAAAATAAATAATTTCTTAAAGTTGGTGACCCACCTCAAGCCATCCAATTTCACATTTAATGAATGGAAAAAGATGTGACCTATTTCTACAAAGGGTAAATACGGCCCATCATTTCCATTGTCATAACAATGTTTTTTCAAACATATGATTATTTCCCTTGCTCAAGCCCTCATCTTTGGCCTAGTCTTGAAATGTCCGACCATTGTCATCATCATCTCTCTCTCTAAATTGTGGTTATTTGTTGGAGATGTTTTGGCTCCTTGAACCATGATCTAAAGGATTAAGGAACTCCATTGGAGCATCACAATCCATTCCATAATAGAAACTAAAAATCAAATTTATTTGTAATCAACATGAAGCAGGTTAAATGCTAAGTACTTCAATGGATAATAATATACTTCCACAATTAAGACAATTGTCCTTATCGAGACCTGACCACAACAACCAATTTGATTGGTCGAGTCACTAATTAAACCCTTGGCCGGTCCGGTCAAGTCATCAAACCAAAGCTATCATTGAATCACTTAGCCATAATTTAGGGGCCTTAGCTGGTGAATATAGTTATTTCCATTTGGATGATGAAGTTTATCCCTATCCTTGACCCCTATGATTCTGGCTTCACATCCTGTTCTAGGGACCCCTACTCTGGCTAAGTGCGGTTCTCTAACACCTTGCAACCCCAAAATCATAAGATCCAAACCTAGAGATTTCCCATACCTACCCCATAACAAAACCAGCTCTCGAGCCAATCCAAACACCCATTTCTAGCCTAAACTGCACTAGAGACCATCCTAGTATAGTACATCCCACTGCACCACAATACAGACCCATACTCCATACACCATATGAATATCCTAAAAATGTTGTATTGGTCCTTGTAATTAAGGAATCCTAATTAATTTGCCCTAAAACATACGTAGGGTGCTTAAACCTACTTCATCATCATCATCAGAGCTTTTCTCAATTATTTGGTATCAGTTAGCTTAAACCTACCTAATTAATCCAATCAATTAGGTTAACTTTCCTAATTTGCCTAAACCAACTTTCTTGATTTGCCTAAGCTCCCTTGGAACATACCAAAATATGCTAAACCTAAATTAAACATCTATTTCAAGCCCTAATCCTAATTAGGAAGCCCTCATAGCATTAGGCCTCCATTCACCTTTGACCACCTTAGTACTATCTAAACCACTACCTTTGACCTAAGGAATAATCATACAATAATTACATAAGTCAATTATCCGCATCACCGCGCCAAACCGCAGTTTTAAGGGGTGTGTAAGGACAGGTCATGAAATTGCCCTTGTTCGAGGTCTGAGATTGTGCCATCACCAGACCGTCCAACAACTCGAGAAGGCTTGAACTTCCTCTTACCCGAACTCTAGACTAAAGACCAACATCGGCCCACCCTATTCCATTATGGTCCACACTCACATCAAAGGACTCTCTCCGATTCCGATCAATCTATGATAACAAGCATCTCTAGTTCAGTACTCTCATAAATAAAGGGAACAGTTTCCTCGCACCGACAACTCTGACTCGGCCCCAACTATGACGTTGTAGTTGAAGCGTAAACAGAAGCATTTAAAGCTTTGCCCTTTCTCGCCTCTTAGTTTTGCTTGTAAATACTAGTATCAGAATTTACTATCATTTACTTTGGTACAAGGTGGTCACATTAATCTTGACCTGAAATTGGGTGGCTGCAATTACTTCATTGACCAAGGTCAAACTTCAAAAGAAATTTTTTCAAACTTTGTGATACATCCAAGCTATCAAATTTCTTATTGGATGGTTGTGAGTAATTATTACCACATTGTATCAAAAGTAAATGGTTTCATTGCATACAAGCACATTTATTATTTCGAGC
This sequence comes from Amborella trichopoda, assembly GCF_000471905.2. Next base: position 1,449,820 of record NW_006495086.1, on the reverse strand, counting down.
TCACACCAAAACAATGCTTTACCCCTAGATAGTCAATCTATTGTTGCACCAGAGAATCACCTACCTGGAGATTCAAGCGCCATTTCATTTCTAACCACTACGCATATGTTGATTCACAACATCATTCAATTGAGACCTCTGCGGGCTTGCATTAGGGGTGGCAATGCCCCTAGCGGTCCAGCCCAGCCCAGCCCAGCCCTAAAAGAACAGGGTCGGGGCTACACAGTATAACCCGGGCTACACAGTATAACCCGAGGACTAGGCCAGGGTCGGGCAACCACATCCCGCAGGGCTAGGCCGGGCTTGGGCCAAACCTGCCATGACATCTTTTTTTTTGTTTTTATTTTATTTGACCCGGCCCAACCCTAATAAGGGTAGGACCAGGCTTGAGCAACCTCTTTGGTCTTGGTCAGGGTAGGGACGGGCCGGGCTTGGACAGTCCCTATGGGGACTAGGGCCCAGGCTGTCGTGGCCCATTGGCCCGTTTGCAAGTTTTAGGAGCCGTTTTCTGTTTCATATTTTGAACATTTTTTCCTAATTTTAGCTGGTTCTTTTAGTAGGTGTTTCCGTCTCTGCTTTCACTTTTTATCCAACCTACCTATCATAAATGTAAGATAGGCCGTAAGGTTTAGCAAAAAAATATCGACACACATTAAAACCATACCTATTTCTAGCTTACTCTATTTCCTAGGACCCAATAATTTGAGATTTCTTGAGTTTTGGCCAAATTCTTGATTTTTAAACCCCAAATCATGACTCTATACAATCCTTAAAACATCTTTCAGTTCCATTTCCTATTGCATTCTTCTTTCAATTCTCAAGTATAATATGGCTTTTTCTTGTTTTTTTTTCCCCTTTTTCTTTACTTTTTCTTCATCTCTCCTTCAAGCACATGCAATACTAAATTACAATTCTTAGTCCAATACTTTTGAGATTAAAAATAAAAAAAGTGACATTGTGTTAGATTAATAGTCATAATCATGTTCACAAAAAATAGCAAAAAATCCCACAAGCACTACGTTTCTACACAAAAAATCCCAAAAATTGAAAAATCCAATTTTATCTCTTTTATAGATTTATAATGTATTGTTCCTTTCAAAAAAATTTAAACCGATTCTCTAATATATATAGACTTATTTTTCAAAAGGAAAATCTAACTATATTAATTGTCGGTCCGACTAGTTTCAATCGGACCAGTCAGAATGAGTCAATCAGGTCCTGATATCATTGGTAACTATGTCTTGTTGCATCTCAAATTGCAAAACATGCCTTTTGATTGACAAACAATATCATTATTTATGCCTCAAATTGAAAAAGAAAAAGAAAAATAATGAATCATTACAAGATGAGTAATAGAAATGATCAAAACTTAGAAGAATATAACACATTAAGGCTAAACTTAAGGTATATGATAATCCTTACAGAAAACTGGAAATAAGAAAAGGTTAAAAGGATCTTTTCAAATTTGCAAAAATGAGAGAGAAAAAGTGTAGGGTTCTAGACCATATTAAATATATCAAGAGTGATGATCAAAGGGTCTTAGTGAAGGATGAAGAGGTCAAAGAAATGTGATGAATTTACTTTCAAAAATTATTAAATGACGAATACAATGGGAATATAAAGGTAGAAGGAACCATTAGCATAAATGAGGGCGGAGGTCATAGATACATTCGTAGGATTATAATATTAAAAATGAAAGAGGCTTTAAAAATGATGAAGATAGAAAAAGCTTGAGGACCAGATGGTATCCCAATAGAGGTTTGAAATTGCATGGGGGACATTGACATGAACTGACTGACCACTCTAATCAACAAGGTGTTGAGAATATGGAAAATACGAGACAAATGGAGAAAAAGGATTTTGGTACTTATTTACAAGAACCAATGAGACATGCAGAATTATGCAAACTATCAAGAGATCAAACTTATGAGCCACACTATGAAGCTCTAGGAAAGGGTGATTGAGCAACAACTAAAGCATGAAACAGATATAGCAAAAATCCAATTCAGTTTTATAACATGGAGGACAAGAACCGAGACTATTTTTCTACTTAGGCAACTGATAGAGTAGTTTAGTGCGAAACAAAAAGATCTCCACATTTTCTCTCAAAAAAAAAAAAGACCTCCACGTAGTCTTTATTGATCTACAGAAAGCTTATGATAGAGTACCTCGAGATTTGATTTGATGGATGTTGGAAAAGAAATGAGTCTCAAGACACTACATCAACTTAGTGAGAGATATATATGATGGGCCACTAACTAGCACACGAACAACTAATGAAGGGACGAGTGAATTTTCAATGATAATACGTCTATATCATGGGTCAACATTGAGCCCATACTTCTTTGTCTTAGTTATGGATGACATAAATTGGCACCCACAAGACAAGGTACCGTGGTACGTGTTGTTTGTAAATGATATAGTTTTAATCAATGTTATCAAATTCGCTTCGCTTCGGCCGAAGAGGCCGATGCCTTCGAATTTTAGGCATAAACCTAAGATAAGCGAAGCGTGGGCTGCCACTTCAGTCAGTTTCGGATCGCTTCGAACTACTTCTATCAAATTCGAACCACTTCAGGTATGCTTCGGGTCTGCTTCGGCCAAATTCGGACCACTTCAGGTATGCTTCGGGTCTGCTTCGGCCAGCAAAGAAATAGCTATATAAATGTATTTTTTTATTTTTTTTTATTGTTTTCCATTATTTGTGTATATTTTAAATATAAATATCTAATTTATTGATACTAAATTTAAAGAAAGAAAAAAAAGTTCGAAGTCTTCCTCCAAATCGGCCGAAGCACCGAATTGCTTCATTTTTATCACCAAACCGAAGAAGGCTCCGAAGAGAATCTGACAACATTGGTTTTAATCAATGAGACCTGAAACGACATCAATACAAAGTGAAAACTTTTGAATGCTCTAGAATCTAAAGGTTTTAAAATTATCCCGATTAAGATAGAGTATGTTGAATGCAAGTTTAGTAATAATAAAAGTAAAGACGAGAAAGTAGTTAAGATTGATAGCCAAAAAATACCAAAAAAAACACATTTTTGATATTTTGGGTCGATAATTCAGGAAAATAGAGAGATTGAGGAAGATGTCACACATAGAATTAGAGCTGGGTGGGTGAAGTGGAGATGTGCAACATGAATTTTATGTTATCTCCACATACCAATGAAGCTGAAAGGCTACTTCTATAGAACCGTTGTGAGACCAGCTTTGTTCTGTAGAGCGGAATCTTCGTTAGTCAAAAAACAATATACCCATAAAATGAGTGTAGCGGAGATGAGGATCTTGATATGGATGAGTGGTAAGACAAAAAGTGATAGTATTCAAAATGAATGCATTTGAAAAATTTTAGGTGAGACACTAATAAGCGATAAGATAAGAGAGAGAGAGTTGACTTAGGTGGGTTGGTTATGTATTTTACTACAATATTTGTTAGGAAGTACGTGTTGGTTTAAGTGGAAGATTAAAAAAGAATAAAGGGTAGGTCTAAATGAACATAATTAGAAATAGCGAGAAAAGATATGGAGACTTAGGGTCTCATTGAGAGTATGATCATTAATAAAGCAAAATAACTGTCCTCGATAAAAAGTTTTGACAATAATAATCATGATGAATTATTCTCTTAATATATGAAACCTTTTTTTTTTATTTTTTTTTATTTTTTTTATACGAGACTCTTAGTATATCAAACTTATAATCACTTTAGTGCATCATGTTCACATTTGGTGTTTAGATTCATCCCACCTTAACCTATTTGACATGATAAAATACTCCCTTGCAATAAAATAGAATCCCGTTATTTATGGAAAGTTGACGCTATCTGACTGTGACGCTTAAAGTGTCGGTTCTTGCAGATATAGTGGCGTGGACACAACATCTGACGGCGTTACGTTCATAAATAACAGTCGTTCGTCTTCCTGCCAGGTTGCTAACGATGCCGCCAAAGAACGGGGAGGCCCGTTACGATAAGAGTTACGGCGTCCGCGGGCCGTCCACCTGCCATCAAAATATTGGTGTGTGTCAGACACACGAAAGGGACAAGGAAGCGGAGCACGGATACGCGAGATGACGTGTCGTGTGGGACCATGGGAATCTTGTACTTGCAGAAGCCGGCACCGAAATTTTGGATATTGGGAGAATTTCGGGAAATTTGAAAAGCATTCCGAAATATCGAAGATTTCGGATGCAGTATTTTCACGAAATTGTTTTTTTGCTCTAATGAGCAAAATTTGCAATATTCAGAAGACAATGAAACTTACTTTGTTGGAACTTTCGGTAGCTTTATTTACTGCGCTTTTAATGTTGGAAAACCAAAATAGATGAAAGGGCTCAAATTATAAATTATTATAATAAAACAAGAAAAGAAATTAAATAAATAGTAACTCTCTTTTTTTTCTTTTGTCTAATGTGGTTTGCATAAAGTTGCCGCCTTAAACCATCAAAATAAGTGCTACCTCCAAACTTTGTCATAAGATACAATCTTTATGTGAAAAATTCTTAGGATGACATAAGAATCTATGTTTACATGTTATTATAAAATTTTGAATTTCAAAAATAGTTCAAATCAAAAAAATCTATAAATACATATAAATCTTGAAATGAACGGTCCAGATAAAGTGTTGCAAAATCTACTTTTTTGAGTCTTGAAGTGTTTTTGTTTCTCTTTATTTTTTAAATAATGTTTTTTTTGCCCTTTTAACATATATCTCAATGTCGAGATGATTAACCTTTCCCCACCCGCCACCCCCCCCCCCCCCCCACCCAACTTTTTTTTTTTCTTTTTTTTTGAATTTGAACCTATATGGATATATTCTTTCCTAGTAATAATCATCACTCCCACGTTCTAAATTTGGAAAACCCCAAAATTTTTGGGAAAACTCCATCAAGAATGGCAACTATGAAGTGAGAGGCGAGACAAGTTCTAAAATTTCATGTGGACATGTGATTCTGTTTACTTTTAACATTGGGTTCCTGTTTTTTCAAGAAAAATATCATTTAAAAGGTTAAATTGTTTTACATAAAGGTGTCAAATTGTGAGTTTTGATGCTATCCAAAATTACCCACATAAAGAAATCACATATTGTGTAAGATTGAGGTATTCCCATATTATATGAAATTGAGATTGATATTGATAAATTTACTAAAAGAAATAGAAATCCAAAAAGATTAAAACTCTTGATTTTGAAATATATGTAACATCTATAGAAAGTTTCTTATTTAGTGTGGATTCTCTACCTTATATATATGGGATGAAAATATAGAGAATTGTGTGTCCTATTTAGGTTACCATATGAGAATGGTGGTTCCTCTAGAGAGATGGAGGGAGAGTCTCGTACGCATAAAATGCAATTTCTTCTCAGAGAAAAGAGCTTCTTGTAAGGAGAATTCCTCTTAGAGAAAAGAGATTCTTATGAAGAGAAACATCGATGGTGCCTCCTGAAGACTTCTCACTCATAGTGCTTCATGAAGACTCCTACAGAGTGAGATGTTAGTTTTTTGTCCAGAAGCTGTTCCTATAAAGATGTAGTGCTTCCTAAATAATCCTGTAGAGTGAGATATTGGTTTCTTGTACAGAAATGATTTCCATAGAGATCTTGGGATATTTCTCCTTTTAGTGAGATAAAATCCCGTTTGCTCTCAAAGTTTGGGGTGTTTTTCCTTTTAATGAGATAAATCTCATTTGCTCTCAAAGTTATTCTTGTCCTAGATAGTAGTCTAGTTATAGTCAATTCCTAGACAGTGGTCTAGTTATGGCATAGAGATGAGAGATTGACATGGTGCCGTTTAGGAGAGTAGATTTAAAAGGATTTGTTTGACTGTGTTTTTGTCGAGATTTGTTCCAAAATCTTTGATATAACTTTCATTGGTATAGTAGACTTTTGATTGTCGTGCCCGTAGATGTAGCCCTACTAGAGCGAACCACGTAAATCTTTGTGTTCTTGTGGTATGTATTTTATGTTTTATTTCTCGTACTTTATTTGTCAAAATTTAATCTATCGAAATTAGAGCTTTCGCGTACAACACAAATCACAGTAGTTAACTTAAAGCAAGTTACTTTTTTATGTTTCATTTCAGCCGAATTTATTATCAGGAACCCTAAACAAGTAGGGGTACTTCTACTTGAGTGGTCTATAAAATGGTGAAAATATCCTTGGTTGTTCAAATTTGACTGCATGGAAAAGAGTAGCCAATAAAAAATTTGAGTTTTATGTTGGTAAATCTAGGCGTTTTCATTTCACTCAAGTGATTTTTGAATTTGACATATTTAATAAATTTATAAAATAATATGACCATTTAATTAATGTTTTCTTTTTTATTTATAAACCCACGACGTACTATGATAATAAGTTAATAACTAATGTTTGTCCCATGTTTCCTACAATTCGCTTGCAACCGTTGCATCTGAGTTGTTTTCCTTGAAATTAAGAAAATAAACAAATGGAAAATGGAAACGAGTAATCAAATGTCCAATGATGAAACTAAGTATTTTAGGTGGGTTAGTTAGAAAAATGCTCCGATAATGATGAAAAAGATATTTTAAGTGAGTGGACAAATTTTTTTTTTTTTCGTAAAAATACACTATACATGCAATGTGGTACATCTACGGTCTCTGCCTTTTGAGAACAATTACTTGTGGGAGTTTGATATGTGAATCCATTCTGCCTCCCAAAGTGTAGAAGTCTTTTTTCGGTTAGTGAATAAAAGAAAATTATCATCTTTGCATTGTACTGTATCTATTTCTCAAAAACTTATTTTTTATCAAAAGACATTTATCACATAATATGATTTAAGGCATGCCCTGATAACTTGGTATTTTTGCTTATTACATTTGTAGATAATGTGTGGATGATGAGAGATCTTGTTCCATATAGAACTTATAGGATCCCAAATCCTAATAGGACATGATGGTGTGTAAATCCACACCCCTATTCAAATGTGGTGTCCTTCAAAAAAATTCTCAGAGATGGAATTTGAACCTAAAATTTAACATATCAATAATTTCAACCATCTCAATCATGAATTTGAAAAAAAAAAAAAAGATTTACAACACTAAAATAGACTAATTTAGATTTCGTTTCTAAACTACTAATTTTAATTATTCATAGATCATAAAATGTGCACTACTATCTTTAAATTGCAAGTCATGGATCTAAAGCAAAAATAAATCTAGAAATGATATGTTTCAAATCTTAAATCCATCTCCAACATGTTTATAGAAAGGGACCACATTGATAAGAACCCATTTAAACTTTTCTTTATCCTTCATACATCTTTTCCAAATTGGACACTCACAGCATTTAAGTTTGTATGCATGGGCTCCCGCATGTGGTGCGGCGCATGACTCGTGGCACCAAATCTCTGCTCGGGATAAAAGCAAATCACCCTTTCTCATATTTTTCCCTTATATCTGAAAGCAGTGATTACCATATAAGCAGGCCATCATATTTTAGGAATCGGCCTCAAACCAAATATTCAAGCTATTAGATATGTCATCTTAACACTCATCATCTTTAAAGCCTTTTCGCAACTAATTGAAGTTGGTATACGAATCCTAATCAGCCATCTCAACACTCTTACATCGTACATGGTACACCACACAACATCCATCCATCCTTATCAATGAACACTGAAAACTGGCTGCATTACACGGCCAGTGTTAGTATATCTATAACTGATGGACTCCATTCATCAATGGTCGATAAGTGATAGTTTTCACTCCCATTGGTCTCTAAGGCCATGTATACTAGGAAATGCTAAGTGATAGTTTTCTAATAATCTTTGCATCATCTTTGATCAATTGCGTAGCAAAACGAAATTTTGAGCCCTTAAAGAACAGGATTTCATTAGATTTGGAGCATTAAGTTTGTATGCATGGGCTGCATGTGGTGCGGCGTTGGACACGTGGCACCAAATCTATGCTCAGCATAAAAGCAAATCCCTCGTTCTGATATTTTGTCCTTATATATGAAAGCAGTGATTACCATATAAGCAAGCCATTATATTTTGGGAATCGGCCTCATACCAAACACCTAAATAATGCGTAAAGTTAAATTTTTTTTTCAATTACACGAATCCCGGTCCACCATCCAAACACTCTCATATAATATACGATACACCAAACGACATCCATCCATCCTTACATATGAACATTGGAAACTGGCTGCATTGCCAGTATAAGTATATCTATAACAAAGGAGCTCCATTCATCAATGGTGGATAACTTATAGTTTTGAAACACTCCCATTAGTCTCTAAGTGCATGTATGCTGGGAAATGCTAACTGATAGTTTTCAAATGATATTTGCATCATGTTTGATCAATTGCATTGCAAAAAGAAATGTTGAATCCTTAAATATCAGGATCTCATTAGATTTGGAGCATTTTTTTAGCTGCAAAAAGAATCTTTTTTCTTTTTTTTTCTAGAAAATTGGGCAGGGGATCACCAATATTTGCTCCTAGGGAAGATATTTGCCTTTTGATTGTCATTTGAAGGTCTCAAGGGCATTTTCAAATTTGGCACACAAATTCCTCTAGATCATTCATTTTTGATATAAGGAGTTCACAATCGTCATTGACCAGACTTAAAATTAGGTTGATGAAGATGCATCATTATTTGGGTACAAAATTCGAAATACAATTTTTTAATACTGTGATACACTTTTATATGTTGGATTTCACATTCAATGGCTAAAACTCATTGTGACCTCGTACTAAAAATAAATAAATGGCCTCATAGTATGCAAAACATCCAGAAAGCTTTATAAAAGAATAAAAATAAAATAATTATAATTTGTTTATTTTTATAATGAAAATAAAATTAAATGGAGGCCCGGTGGAGTTTTTTTTTTAATACTAAATTTTGCGAACGACCTCAATGTAACTAACAAATATTTAAAAATATTAATTTGGAATTTTTAAAAGGCCAAATCTAGCCATCCATGAAATTGAAAAGAATAAAAATAGAGTAATTATAATTTGTTTATTTTTATAATGAAAATAAAATTAAATGGAGGCCCGGTGGAGTTTTTTTGTAATACTAAATATTGCGAAAGGCCTTAGTGTAACTAACAAATATTTAAAAATATTAATTTGGAGTTCTTAAAAGGCTAAATCTAGCCATCCATGAAATTGAATGGGTAGTGGTTATATATCGAATTGGAAAACCATCTTTTTACTTCTTTTTAATTTGAAATGTTGTTCATAACCGGCCAAGATATGTGTGTAAAATTTGAGGCTAAATAAATCTTGGAGTCCCAAATAGGGAAGACATACCAATAATTCTTATAACGCTGAGATCTAGCTCAAAAAATTGAATAGTATTTGGTCAATCTTGAGACTTTTTTTTTCTCAGGCGCATAGAGTGTGTAATTTGAGATTTTTAATTGAAATTAGTCAATGAATAAAAGAGGCTGCATTTCTTAAAGGTGTGGTAAACAATCTAATTAAGGCACACCTACAAATTTTATTATAGCATGTAATTTTGGTGTAAAAATTCTTACGATTATCTGAAAATCTATTTTTATATCTAATTATAAAATTTTAAACTCCAAAAATAGTTAAAATCAAGTAAATATATAAACATATGAAAATATTGAAAATAGATGGTATAGATAATATGATGCTAGGTGCACTATTTTTGGAACTTAAAATCTCTTTTTTTTTCATATTTATATATCTCAATGTCTGATCAATTAGACAGTTTTTCAACGTTAAAACAACCTTTTCCGATAAATTTTTTATGTACATATTTAATTCTACATTTTAAGATAGCAACCTTATATCAACTTTTTTCATGCGGAAGATTGGTTTTTCCCCGTGGGAATAAACAGACAATACACTCTCGCGTGGGAATATGAAACTTTTTGTTATAAAATGTGTACTCCCATTGGGGACGAAAGGATATATATAGCATTATGGGATTTGTTCGGGTGATTTACGACATTTACACAATATTATGCCCCTATATAACGTATGGGGGGCGGAGGGCTTGAGAAGGAAAGTACCGACTGAACGGAGGAAAATGTGCGGTGGAGCGATTATTTCCGATTTTATCCCGGCTAATCGTGGCCGTCGGACTCCAAATTCCAGCGATATATGGTCGGATTTCAACCGCTTTCTCACCGATAATGGCTTTGGCACGTTCTATGATGATGAAGACCACGGCATCAATGGCTCTGATTCATCGGATGACATCGCTTCCTTTCGTCAATCAGGCTCCTTCATTGGTTTTTCGGGTAAGTTTCGGCAAACTTCTTTTTTAATTTTTTTTTTTCTTTTTTTGTGTTCTTGAGTTTTCTTCAGCTAAAATGTATGAAGGCATTTTTCTGAACTTCAGGGGAGTTTTGGGATGGTTTTATTTTCTGGGTTTATGAAAAAAAAAAGAAGGTGATTTTGTTATTTTGACTTTTCAAAATTCAGTGAAAATAAGAGTTCGGTAAGAAAATGGGAAAATTCTCAGGTTTTTTTTAAAAAAATGTGGGATTTTTATAGTTTGCATATTTTTAATTTTCTATATTTTTTGCATATAATAAAATTTGTGCTATTGCCAAAGTACTCTCCTGAAAATAATTACCAGCAAAAAAAAAAAAGGAATACATTTGCTGAGAAGCGTTTGTAGACGGAGTAAACTGAAAGTGTTTGCTGATTAGAGAGAGAGACGGTTGTTTTTTTTTTTTTGTACTACTTTTTTCCTTTATTTTATTTTATTTTATTTTATTTAGAGAGAGATTATTTTGGGGAAGTACTCTGGAAGTAAGTTTTTATTAAAAATTTCAAATTTTTTTTAAAAAAATCTTTTTCATAAGTGGAAAGCTCCGAAGGGTCCCTAACATTTCACTAACTCCAAGCAATGGAGGACAAATTCTTCATTTTTCATATTAAAATACTTTGCAAATCATTTCGTAATAAAGGCGAAATATTTATTTCCTGCATATTTGATACTATATTTGGAAAAGTAAATAGCTTCACGCCTTTTTTTTTTTTTCCTTCTTTTATAATGATCTTGATCTCAGAGGATAAGACGATGGATCTGCAAAATTTATCCATCTCAATGCATAATCATAACGAAATTACCTCAAAGAAAACTCAAATCTATGATAAGTTACTACAGGGAACAGCGCATGTTCTAAAGAGAGAATCTGGAAATAAGTTTTTAGAGAGAGAGAGAGAGAGATTACTCTTGAAAATGATTTCATTTGGAGAGAGCAAACTGGTGAAAGGGAGAGAGAAGTTTTGGATCTCTCTCTCTCTCTCTAAAATTCCTCTCTGTCTCTTTCTAAGTTTGGATCTCTCTTTCTCTCTCTAAAATCCTCTGAATTTCCTTGCAGGCCTTTCTAAAAAGCCCATGCCCAAAAAACCAGCAAAAACCCCCACAAAAACCCGAAAAACCTCATACCGAGGGATCCGCCGCCGTCCATGGGGCAAATGGGCGGCCGAGATTCGGGATCCAAGGAAAGGCGTGAGAGTGTGGCTGGGGACTTATAGCACGGCTGAGGAAGCCGCCATGGCTTATGATGAAGCTGCCAAAAGGATAAGAGGGAAAAAAGCCAAGCTCAATTTTCCGGCCGAATCCAAGTTCCCGGCGAAGTTTCCGGCCAAACCCAACTTCCCGGCTAGCCTCCCGGCGTTAGATAATCCAAAGGTTGAGACCCAACTTGAGGGTGGGGTTTCAATGGAATCGGCGGCTCCACAGCCGTCGGATACCCTCGTGGATGGATGTGATATTTTTGGGTTGAATGCGCACGTGGGGATGGAGGGGGAGCTTGCACATGCACTGGGATCTGGGCCGTTCGTGGATGAGATGCACGGTGGGATGGATCTGTGGACGTTTGACGATTTTGGCATTATGTGATTAGAAATAATTGACATTTTGTTGGATATTTGGAGTCTCTTGAAGTTTTGGGGTTGCACTATGATGTTTTCAGAGTTGGGGAGGTGTATAAATAGATCTCTTTATATATAGGGTATATATTCTATTTATACAGTATTATAAATACACACCAACTAATCAATACTTAGGTGGTAGGTATGTTTATTTGATGCTCTCTCTCTCTTAACTACTAATCCTTTTGGAGTGCATTTGATGTAGCTATCTATCTATCTCTCTTGTGATAATAATATGTGCTCTCTTTTTTTTAATGTTGTAATAATAATATGTATCTTTCTATGTAGGGTAAGGTTTGTATAAGGTGCTCACCTTATACTGTACAAGTAAGGCGCACTTTTAAATTTTGCCGGAAGATTTAGTTTCAGTATCGAAAACTTTACCGTGTCTTAAAAGTCCATGTTCGATTCTAATTATGAAATTTGAAATTTAAAATTTAAAAAATATTGCAGATTGAGCTGGTCAATAAACATTTTAAATCCCAAAAATAGATAGTCTGGATGATTTATTACAAGGTGCACTATTTATTAGACTGGGTTGAGAGAAACAACTGGAAAGTTTATCAACTTGGAAACACTCTTTTTTACTGGATTTTTAAGGCACAATCTTACATGTACACTATAAGGTTGCAATCTTATGCAAACTTTACCTTGTGTGTATTCTAATATTTGTTAGTATAGTGTAAGGTTGCAATCTTTTACAAGCTTTTCCCTTCTGTGTATTCTGATATTTATCTCTCTATAGACTACCAATCCTTTATTTCTACGTACTCTTGTGGAAACGAGATTTATTTTATTCAGCTCTCTTTCTCTGGTAAAAGCTTTTGTATGGCATGCACCTTTTGTTTCAGGCTTTTCAATGCAACTTTATGTAACTTTTTTAAGGGAAAGCATAGCAATAGCACACGACTGCTTTTTTTCATTGGCCCGACAGGCAAGCAATCCATTTTGTTCTCAAGATGCACGATATGTGAGAATTATTGTACCCAAGTCCGGGTAGAGGAGGTTGTTTTTAATCTATAGGCAGCCAATGCCAAAAAAAATTTATGAATCCTGATGGTTTTACGAAAAATTATTATTATTATTAGTTTTAGTTTTTTCCAAAGTTAATTTCTGACCTTTTCCATTACCTCCTCAAATGCACAATCGTTTTTTTTATGCATTGTGGACCAAGAAATGATCCACCCAATCCTCAAATACATTACTCCCTAATTACAATCTTTATACAACAATCAACGCAATTACATTTCAGTCAATTATTATAATAAAAAAAAGTTGCAATATTTTATCAATATCTGTTAACACAACTTCTAACCTTTGATTCGTCAAATATATTAAATTTCACGTCCCAATGTATTAGATTTTATATCTAGCAGTCATGGGTAATTGGGACCTTATACCAAAAATAAGTGGTCTCATCCTTCTTTATTTTAAACCGTCTCTCAGAAAAACTCTAATTTTAAACATCTCTTCAAAAAAAATCACAAGCATGCAAAAAAATCTCTTAACATGCAATTTTCACCATACGTCTCTCTCTCTCTCTGTAACATCTCGAAGACGGGCCTTGCATTGTGATCTACACTGCGCATCTCGAAGACAGGCCTTGCATTGTAATCTAAAAGCCAGCGGAAAATGAAAGAACCAAACCAAAGGTTACATGACATCAGCATAGAACAGGAATTGGGGCACTAGCTAGTATTGAAAATTCACCTGAATGTGTTTCACTACAATCGTAACTGAATTTTATCAAAACATAGGGCTCAGGGATACACTGATAGTCTCAGTCTCTTTGTTGTTTCTTTTTCATATTCTTGGGTAAGTTTGATTTGCCAATCAAATGACTCCCAAAACTTTTTGTTCTATAACATAAATTGGGCACTTGAAGTAAAGTATTTTAAAGGCTTGTTAGTCTCAATTTTTATTGGAAAAAGTTTACATAAGTTGACACCTACCTCTAAAATCCTTACAAAAGTTGGTTTGATGTTGAAAAAGCATCTCTAATCGATCATCTGCACATCCAGATGTATAGATGTAGCAAAAATAAAATAGAATAAAAAATTTCAAGTCCTAAAGGTAGTTCGTCTTACCTCACATTATATGGACCATCCAATTTCAAGATTTTCATATATTTAAAGATCTACTTATTTGATCCATTTTTTAAGTCTAAAATTTTATAAAAAAAAATAAAAATAGATGCTCCCACCATCTTAAGAATCCCCGATAAAGTTTGGGGATGCACCTTTAATTTGATTGTTTAATGTTGCAACCTCATGCAAACAACACCCTTTTTTATTTGTTCCACATTAACCATCAATAAATTTTTAGTGCCATTTTTGTATACAAAGGGAGGTACCTCTAATTTATTTTCATTTTATCTGGAAAATTTTTCAGACAATGGTTGCATTAGATTTCGAATTTAGTACAAGGACACAAAGGAAATAACCATTTCTGCAAATTGAAAACAAAGGCATGCAAGCAAAGAAAGAGATAGAAGAAGAAAATGGACACGGGTGAAATTGAATATATTTCTTATACCCGCAAAAAAACTTATATTATATATTACAAATGGACCCATAAATAGGGCTTCTCTTCTCACAAATCATCAAAAAGAAGAAAAAGGACCAAAATTACAAGCGGTGAGAGACTGTCAATGCCTGTGAATAACCATTTCCCATTTTTTGGGTCTTTCGAGCTGAGGCACCACGAAAATTGGAGGCACTACACCTTGGGCAAATATACTCCAATCCATCTGTCTTGGCATAATCCTGTCCATAAATTAACCCAAAAATGGCTGCTAAGTGACAAAAGGTCGAAAATTTGCCAAGACAATACGCGTTATCAGGAACCATCACAAAATTCTGGCTGGTCTAATTCAATTTATTTTTCTAAAAAATATTTATCTTTTGTCTGAAAGTGGGTAAGTTAGAATTTAAACCTTGAGGCATTGTGTAGCCCCTTGAAGAGGAAACCCCAACAGGCAATCAGGAACACTTTCTCAAAATTTGCCATTAACAAAAAAAATATATATAAATTTTGATTGAAATTTCAATTTCACTGCTATCCTATTTTGAACTTGCAAAAAGGAACTCCCCATCCAAAAGTGTGAACAGTAGGAATAGACTCAAGGCTAGGCTGATAGGGGCGGCGAAGTGCCACAGCGTGAAGTCTTGATTCCATTCCTACCACGGGAGGGGAACCTTCTCCCTATTGAACTACCCGAAAAGAAAAAAGAAAAAAAAGTGTGAACAGTAGAGATGACATATATGATACATCATACTGTCTTCTAAAAATCTTTGGTATATCATAAAAAAAATCTAAAAGATGGTATATCGTCAACATATCTTTTTAAGATAAAAGTACATGATAAAGACACATGTTATATTATCTTGCGATTTTAAGATAATTTAAGGGATTCATCAATAAGTACTAGTGAATTCAATTGACATATCAAAAATGTTATAGCACGACTAGATCTTACGAAAACAGACTAGATTAACCAATCTCGGACAATCCATAACTGTGATAAGATAGAATAAAAAATAGAGCAAACCATCTCCTCAAACCAACTTAAACTCGGAAGCCATGCAACGGGAGTCAAAAGAGCCATCACATATGAGGTGAAAAGTGACTCACCTTAAATGCACCAAGGCCTAGCCGTCTGTCGCAGCCAAAGTGGGCCCATTCGCCACATATCCCACAGTTCACCCAATCTCCAGCCGCGCTACTGAAAGATGTTCATATCCCAAATCTAATAATCAGTATCACCACCCTTGGAGTAGAAGTAGGAGTAAAAATAAAATTGGGCTCAGTTTCTGATAAGCCTAGTAAAGATCCTGGACTAACTTGCCCTCTCATCTCTCTCTCTCTCTCTCTCTCTCTCTCTCTCGGCAAACACCTTCCATACATGAATTTAACTGTGGAGAACCAGTGTATATGGTAGTTCCTGTAGAACCTCGTTCTAGATGTTCATTTTTCAAACACCAGTAAAATTATACAAGTTCTTTCTTGGACAACTTTAAACCGTAGCATTTCTGCACAAAAAGAAATGAAAAGAAATAGAGAAATTTACACATGTATTGCCCACATTTTCCATCATTAACCACTCCCCATCCCTGCACCCCACCCCTCTCCTTCCCTTAAAAATAAAAAGGTTCTTTTTTTTACGTGCATACCCTTTTACATATCGTTTTTTTCTTCTTCCCAATTTGCCACCCCTTAGGAACTTCAAGATCCGGAATCATAAAGTGGTTTTATGACATCAGATCTTAATGATCCAAAGTCAAACCCCCATATGCCCTTTTTCGCCTGAATCGTTTTTTTCCCTCTCCATTTTGCCACCAATTCAGATTTGACTTTGGACCTTGAAGATCCGAATTCATGTATATGGGACATGACTTCAGATCTTCAAAGTCCAAAGTTATGTATAAAAGACATGTCCGAAGTCATAAATGAGACTTTGGAAGGGGCCTGATTTTGTATCATAAAATGGTTTATCACTTTGGATCTTGAAGATCCGAAGAAGTGGCGATTTAATAATAGAAAAAGGAGGAAAAAATGAGCACATAAGTTTAAAAAAAAAAAAATTTGGGGACATTTTTTAATAACAGTTATTGCGGAGGATTAGGAGTAAATTTCTCAAAGAAATATGAAAGAATTTATTTGAGAGGAACTAATGGTTGGTAACAGACCTGTGACACAATAAGCAACATTCACCATCGACATCATCATGTGCAAGCTCATACTCCAGAAGGTATGTCTCATAATGTCTTTTCAATGTGTTCCCAACACCCTGCATCAATTAGATAGCATGAGTATTTTTTTTTGTAATTACGAAACTAAATTACGATATTTTTGGCTTTTTCCTGAATGATATTGTTATTTCGTAGGTGTAGAAAATTAGATATTGAAAATCAAGAGCTGATAATATACAACCAGACCACTAATAACACAAGCATACATGCATGCATTATATGAGAGAGAGGGAGAGAGACACAGAGAGAGAGAGAGAAGAGAGTTTAATACTAAATTATATAGTAAATACACTCATGGACATATTGAGTATATACAATCATTGCATCTTGAATCTTGTATTCTCGTATATTGCAGTGATGATATTCAAAATACATCACCCAAGGCATTACACTACAAAGATCACACCGACACTTTCTCAAAATCACATTAACACGTACCCATAAACAGAGCCTACAGTCAGGAAAAATGCAACTATACGGTACATGTCTGCAAAGGTGGAAAGGTCATGACTAGTAGATTGAATGCAGGGGAGTCTATCTTGGTGATAAATTTAAAGTATACCTCCTTCCCTCCCTCCCCTACCACTCACGCCACTTTCCACCTCCCCAACCCCCCAAAAAAAAAAAAAAAAAATTCATATGGCACTCATGTGTACAAGGGTAAGATCATTTTCCGATGTCTTCCTTCTGATTCTAATATTTTAAAATTTTATGCATTGCAGTTGAGAAGGTAAGATACAGGAAATACCGTCATTCTGTTGGTTGTTGTATGGTTACGCATCTTTGAGAAAACCTGTCCCTTCCAATTAATTCCATTCCCGACATTGAACCCTCCTCTAGAAACAACCTGACAATGCAAAACATAGTTAACATTAACAAGATTGCCAAAAGAACACCGTATATAGCTCATGGCTATAGAATCATAAAATAATAACAGTAATGATATGCAAAATGTTCATATGTATGATTAAAATTGCCTAATCCATGGGTAAGAACAATGGTAAGAAAAAATGCATTCAAGTAAATATCATAGAAATGAATTATTAAAAATATCATATAAATACAATGTAAAAGAAAAAAAGAAGCCAATTTGAGAATAAAATAAGGGATTCCAGAGTTCCAGATATACCTCTTATTTTACAAAATTGTCAAAAAACTTTAATGCAAACCCTAAAGTCATCTGTCAAAAATAATGGGTTTTCCATTGTTTCTGGAAAAATTGACAAAATAAGAAGCAACTATTAAATACTAAACAAATGGGAAGATACATCAACTGGGTGAGATTTAAGAAACTCCTATACAAAATGTGCGCACAGACCATTTTCTGGAAAAAAGAAGATGACAAGGTATTAAACAGGATTTAATGTAAAACCATATGTTCTTGAAGGGGATACAAGCATAGTCAGGTACACTGGCAATGAAACTAATAGAAACAACATTTAAACCAGAAGTAGAAAATTGTGCCTGAATTGAAGAAATGGTGAAGATATTTATGCTGGAATATATGAAGACAGAATAGGCCTGAGCGAGAAAGGGTAGCAACCTCTCTATAAAGATTGTAAAGGTCCAAACGCTTAGCATTAAGGATGGCATCAGGAAACTCTGCCAGTCCACCTGCAGGAACAAGCCGCGTGTGACCCCTAAGGATGAGAAATTGCATAACATCCCTCAGAAATTCCTCCTGCAAGGAATGATTCCAGGAAGATGAGAAACCACAAGTCAGATTAACAACCAATCTAAAAAGAAAAAAAAAAGGAAAGCAAGCGGTACATTCCAAAGAATGACGTCAAGATCAATGCCCAAAATAATTTCTTTTGATTAAGTGCACATGTGTGCATACATCACTAAGAATGATGTCAAGCTCACAACACCAAATAATTTTTGATTTGCCGCATGTCTATGTGTGTTTGACTGTGTGTGTGTGTGTGTGTGTGTGTGTGTGTGTGAGAGAGAGAGAGAGAGAGAGAGGCCCAAGATCATCATGGAGCCACTTACTTCAGAGCACTCTTGGATGGGACCTCTGCTGCACCCATGTTTCTTCAATGGCAAAGGATTCAATGAAACAATCTGTTGAGCCTGAAAGGAGCTTGTTAGATTCTTGCGATGAGACACAGGGGCAGACGCCCCATAATTATGCTTCACGGAAGCCACAACTGGTCCACTAGCCTTCAATGGACTACCATCATGTGGGTCCAGTTCTGGCACTCCAGTAAAGGGAAGAAGCTTGTGCCTTCTGCTATGAGGAATAGGCCTCAAAGCACGAAGCACCATTCTCTTCCTAGTTGGCAGTATTGAGCCATTCTCTTCAATCTTCAACTTGGGCTCTTCTTCATTAACATTCTGAAGCACTTTTTGCTCAATTGGTGACCGAGGTGGTGTATTCTTTTCATCCTTTAACTTGATTCGTTTACGATCACCCTGAACTTGGTTAGAAGTATTTGTTGTGTTAGAACTACCAGACCAAAGGTTCAACCTTATTTTTCTAGGGGGTGTGGGTCTTAACCAGTTAGCAGGGGTTGATAAGGAGTTTCTAAAAAGTTGCAGCAAGATATCTGAGCTCTTCCCCTGTTTTGTGCAGAAGAAAAGAAGGCGGTCAGCATCAGCTTTCTCAAAGGAGGCAACAGGTGTCCCCTGAATACTAGCAATGCCAAGTGTAACCAAGCTGCGGTAAGGAATTTCTGGGGCAAGCTGACACAGAACCTGTAATTAAACAATGTCAAAAAAACACGTATGATACAAATTGTCGCTAAATATTTATATATCTGCGAACAACTATCTTCTCAAATAAAGTTTTTTTTTCTTTCCATTCGCTTTTTCCTGCTTAGTAAGATCTGTGCGATTACCACCTCTCTGGCATACTTTGGTCTTATGGTGTTATCTAAGCACAAATCATTTCTCTCGTGATTAAGGACAATTAATTCCTTGCATTAAGATTTGTAAGTTTTTTCTTTATTTTTTATGATTATAATTGTCCTTTGGCTTAATTTTTTGGCTAATTATGGTGGTTATCACAGGGAATTTTCATTATAATATAGCACTTTGACCAATGCAATGTTTATGTTTCAGATACCACTCAATTACTTCTTTTTGTAATTCCTCTCTTTCGAGGTTAGAATGTGATGACTCATGCATCTTTACCCAAATGTTGATGAGAATTAAGAATCGTTACAAATTCAAAGTTCTACTGTATTTTCAAATATAATCAAAATGTCCTTAGTCAAATGAACACAACCATGTTAGGTTCATAACTGACTTTTTTTTCTTTTTTTGAATGTTAATTTGGGACCTGGTGAGAATGGAACTTTGGATGTCACACTGTGGCACTGCCACCCTGACCACCTCCTGCCCAGAGTCCAATTCTTAGCTAATATGAATATTGTGATTTCCCCCAAAACTATCACATTTCCTCTTTGGAAATTCATCATTCCGTTGTTGTCAGACTAAGCTGGGCTTCAAACTGTGGACTGTGGAACTTAGTACCTCTCAGGCTTTCCCCCGTCTGTTTCTCTTATTACAAACGGTAGGTTCTTTATAATTACAACTTTCTTTAATATGTACTAGATCCACAATCCCACCAACTTCTATCCACGTCAACAATCATGTGAAAGAAAATAGGTGTCATTAATGCATGCAACATGTCAACTATGATGAGAGAGAAATAACGTTTGCAACATATTAACCTGCGCAGCCCATGATGGAACCTTCATCCAAACTTCAAATACTGCAGCCCCACAAGCTACACAAGCAGATTTCCGAGGCACAGATAAAGATGGTTTGCTTTCTTCACAACTGGGCAAGGCACGGACCAAAGGACTTTTCTCTATAAGTTCGTTCTTTATATGGCATTCTAGGAGCTACACATTTCAAAACAAAACCCAATCAAATATCAATTGCATCAGACACGCGCCATGTGCGCACACACACAAGGATACACACAAAACCACACTCACAAATGCACATATAGAAACCCACACAAAAACACGTGTGCAATTAGATCTTGGCACACAAACAAGGGATTTGATAGGATACACCTGTTAGAAATCAACATAGAGTGCACCAAAATGGAACTTGAACACTCTTACAAGTGCAAATCACTTCTGGGATGGGCTATTTTAAATGACTCGATAAGGCAAACAATGGAATATACTATAGGAACAAAGGTATTGATGCTGGGTATCTCAAAACTTATTGTGCTGAAATCAGTCCCAGCAAGCATTATATGTATGTTAGCCCAACCATAATATCATGTTCCTGATTAGTGATTTTGAAATTCTGTGGTATTACATAAATCATCCAAAAAATGACTTTCATTAGAGGATATCCAATGTCAAAACAGTAAATTAATATGAACTTGGTAATATGTGTGTATGTGCATTCCTGTTTCTATTGTCATCTCCATGAAACAAAACATTCCAACATAGCACCAATAGGCAATGTACCTGTTCATCGAAACACGTTTGTGCGCTACCAGATACCAAAAGTGATAACCGTGCAGAACTACATGTTGATAGGTCGCATCGCATTGTTATAACTCCACGAGAAAAGGTTCCAGCAGCTAAAGGAGGAGGAAGGGCACTGCAAGAAAGTATTGTATGATTATAAAGGAAAACTAGAAATCCAGATAATAAGAATCTACCCCCCACCCCCCAAAAAAAACCCCTTCTTCTAGAAACAATCATATGATCAAAGGCAACTAGATCATTAAGAATGAGATCTCCTTTTTCAATGTCAATCCTTTTCTGGCTAGTGTGGTTTCGGGCATTAGATGACGGTCAATCATGCAGGTTTACCATATTCTAGCAATAACCAACAAACCAACATACTGCCTCCACAGAGAATATTACACCAAACAACTATAACTATCCTAACTTTCAACTTTCATTTTTAGTACTACAAATGTGATAAAGCAGAGATCAATCAAACGAGGTTTATCCTTCTTTTTTTCTTTGATAAGTAAGAAGT
Source organism: Amborella trichopoda (assembly GCF_000471905.2). Next base: position 1,428,219 of record NW_006495086.1, on the reverse strand, counting down.
CTATCTTTCTTTTTCCTCATTGAGTTAAACTTGCTTTTGGTTATCATTTTAAATCAATAAAAAATATTTCCTTTTAAATTAAAATGATACCCAAAAGGAAGTTTGTAATTACGGGTTTTGATAGCAAGCTGTTTATGCAGAGAAGATTCTAGCAATGAAACATCAGTAAAAAAATCTGATATATCAAACCGCAAATTAATTTTCATATCACACAACAGGGTGGACCAGTCACCTGACACGGTTATGAAGTTTGCTCCCACGTATCTGAAAAAGGGCAGTACAGTTATCAGTGTCATGAAAATATGCTATGCCAAAAATATTACTACGTAGAGTGTGGCAAAACAGAACAATTTAAAATGCAGCATCGGGAGAAAGCTTAGTATGGAATAAGGAGTATAATTTCTAAATTTCTGTGAAACTAACTGGTCTCTATATATACACTTCAATAATCATCGAGATGAACCAAGGTTTAATAATATATATTTAGGGAAAATAAAAGTGATTATTAAAATTCGATCATTACACATCCTGTTGTTCCAAGGCAATGTAGTAAGAAAAGACAGGCAGTGACACAAGTTAAGAATTGGAATGGCGATCAACACTTTTTAGAACCTTGAATTCTAAATGCTGCCCAAATAAAAATATCAACGGACAAGCTCCCACATCAGGTCATCTAAGCCCCTGCAGCAAATAAATTTGGCCAAATTTTTTTTTTGTTTGAAACTGACTTTGGCTGAATAATTCCATACAAAGCTAAAGGGAAACTGGGACATGATATGCCACAAAATATTGTGCTGAAGACTTCTAACCCATGATTGCATTTTCAAGAGCACGACAATGAACAAAACAAGTTCTCAAAATGACTAAGATAGGAACACGTGGAATGCCTATCAACAGTAAATCTGATGAGAGCCTCAACAAATTTTAATACACAATTAAAGACAACTAAGGAATTTGCATCCAAATAATTAATCATTATCATTGCACAAATCCAACTCACTTCAATACTCAAAAGGGCATTCAGGCCATCTTCTAGAGATCCCAACAAACATGCATCCTGCAACAAAATAGCACATTATTCCAAGCATATTACTTCAAATGGGCAAAATATACAACACAATGGGAAAGTATAGCACAGTCCAATGTATTTAGTATAGATAACAAAGCCACATCCAACATTTGATCCCACTGAAAGATGGTTGGAGACAAAGCATGCTTAGCTATCTCCACAGGCCCTATGCTAGATTACCAGCTAACCATCAACCATTGTAGGTGGGAAAGGCCAGTGGATATAGCCTTAAAGTACCATCTACAAATCCACTAGACTGTGGCATACATTCTCCATTGTAAACTAAAATAAGAGGGAGGTCATCCTCACCAATGTGCATGGCTCTCCACAAACAAGAAATCTAAGGCTCACTTCATCATCATAAATCTTTATTGCGGAAAGTGTACTCGGTGAGCCTTCACTTTCACCTGTATCTTGGAGAATTGGCGTCAATATCTTTGGAGCTTCCCCAAGAAGGCGTGGCCCGAGCTTACCACTAACTTTTTGACCATTGAGAACTAGGTTATGGTTGTTCCGAACACAATAAAGTCTGAATGATGCTTGTGCGAGTTGGAAAACATCCCATGTATGACAGCTTGAACTGCACAGTTTAAAATGATAAACCATTATACCTCAAGTTCCATTTTCTTCTCTTCTTTATGAGAGGGTGCATCTCCAACAAGTGGTTAATGCGAAAGTTTGCGTTAATAAATTTGCTTTATGCTCATGCATGCATATGCAAGAGAGGAGCGAGGTTTCTCCTTTAGAGAGAGAGAGAGAGAGAGAGAGGTAGAAAGAGAGAGAGAGCAGTTCTGATAATGAGAAATTAGAGAAGCCAGATTGGGTTTTGTCAATAGTGGATGATTTTACTTTGGTAATAGAGATAAAGCTATCTTCATGGAGACTTCCATCATTTTTTTATTTTTTTTCCTACAATGAGTGCAAAATTCTACTTGGAGACCAAAGTCATACCTCTGCAACGTAGATACCAAGGCTTGCCGAAAATGGCAAGCTGCATAGCATGAAAAAGAATGCCTCCAATATATTACATATGGGACACCCTGCCAACAAATATAAGTGATTCAGAATCATTATGGCCTTTAAAATCATACATGACTACATGTGGTCCAAGATCTGCCAAATTTCACATGGTAAAGAACCTGGTGCATTGTCAAATTATTAAACAGAAAGATCACACATCAACAAACTGACATTATATGGGATATTCCTAACCTTTTTGGGAGTCGCTGTCCTTTCCCAAGATGAAAAAAATCCAAAAAACAAAAGAAGAAAAAAAAATTCCAGTAGCTCTATCAGATATCTCATCAAGGAATTATTTCAATTCCATAAGTTTTTCTTTCTTTTCTCAAAACAAATTCTAAAATGACAAACGTCCCATGATATTTCTTGCATAATCAATGCACCATATTTATTTCGGTACCTTGTGCAAAGGAAGTCTTATTTTTTCAATATTGTCATACACCTATAAAGTCATAGTTTTTTACATTCAGTTAGTTCTATGAAAGAAAAATACATTATTTTTAAGTTACAAAACATGACCTACATGCCATCACTATAAACTCTGTAGTTGATATGTGTTTCTCTTTTTCTTTAACTTTGTTTTGGACTTTCACAACAATTGGGTTTTAAATAGATAATAGAGTATTCTATTAAATAAACTTTGTGATGTTTCGGGCAACAAGAGCCTTCAACTAGTTTCTGTCTTTTCTTACAAGTTCCTTGAACTAGTTTTGTTGAAGAACAACTTTGTTTTAACATATTTCCAGAGGGAAAAAATCTCACACAAAGAAAACAAAAATGCTATTAAAATCTCAGCAGCCAACAAAGAAAATGAATAAACCATATACAAATTCCACAACAACAAAATTCACCTTGGAGTGCAGTGCCTCTGCCAATTTTTCACCATTTGGTATCTCCAAATAAACCTGCAAGCCATTTTCACTTGCTTAGACCAAAAACCAAAAATATCACATAGTGACTGTGAGATAGAACCACCAGGTGAAATAATCATGGAGTGGAAAGGTAAAACACACAAACAACCACTAGAAGAAACAGTAGAGGAACATAAAATTTTCCTTTTAATTCACAAAGACTTGGGAGAACATGTATTTGGCATTATTATTGGAGGAATTACTCAGATATACGGAGCTCTACCCCGAGTGTATCAAAAACCCAATTCGGCTTTATGCCAGAGAGGTAAACAACTGAGGCTATTTTCCTACTTAGGCAACTGACTGAGAAGTTCAAGGCGAAGGGAAAAGACCTCCACATTGTCTTTATTGATCTAGAGAAATCTTATGATAGAGTACCTCGAGATTTGATTTGGTGGGTGTTGGAAAATAAAGGAGTCTTTAGACCCTACATTGACTTAGTTAGAGATATGTATGATGGGGTAATAACTAGTGTACGAACAACTAAGAGAGAGACGAGTAAGTTTTTAGTGCCAATAGGTCTACATCAAGGGGTCAGCATTGAACCCGTACCTCTTTGTCTTAGTTATGGATGACTTAACTAGGCATGATATTTGCATATGACAATTTTGATCGATGAGACCCGAAACGGCGTCAACACAAAGTTAGAACTTTGGAGGGATGCTCTAGAATCTAAAGGTTTTAAAATTAGCCAAACTAGGACAAAGTATATGGAATGCAAGTTTAATAATAATAGGAATAGAGACGAGGAAGTAGTTAAGAGTGACGGAAAACAAAATACCAAAACGAGCACTGTTTCGATGTCTTGGGTCGTTAATCCAAGAAAATGGAGAGATTGAGAAAGATGTTGCACATAGAATTAGAGCTGAGTGGGCAAAGTGGAGATATGCAAGTTCTATAGGACAGCTGTGAGACCAACTTTTCTCTATGGGGCGGTATGTTGGGTGGTCAAAAAACAAAGATCCATAGAATGAGTGTAGCAGAAATGAGGAGTGGCAAGACAATAAGGGATAGAATTCGAAACAAATACATTCGAAAAAATTTAAGTGTGGCACCAATAGGTGATAAGATGAGAGAGAATAGACTTAGGTGGGCTGGCTATGTGTGGCACAGACCCAGTATAGCACCCGTTAGGAGGTGCAAGTTAGTTCAAATGGAAGGCTCAAAAAGGGCAAGGCCCAAAAGGACATGGTTGGAAGTTATGAGAAAGGAAATGGGGACTTATGATCTCACTGAAGGTATGGCCCTTAATAGAGCAGAATGACGAACCAGAATTCGTGTAGCTAACCCCAATAGTTAGGAAAAGGCTTTGACGATGATGATACGGAGCTCTACCCCCCAACCTAGGGATTCAGTGTTCTTAATCTGGCAACTAGTCTATAATTCAAACTCCTTAGTTGCCAATTTATTGACGAAAGAAATAAATGTCAAACAAGAAACTAATGATGTTATTAGTGTGCTCACTAATTAAAACATGGGGCACTCACAAATGCAGTAAAAGAAAGTGGAAATGACGAGGAAAATAAAAGATATAGCGAGGGAAGCAAAAACCCTTTCAACACGTTTGGTTCATCAAAAATTTCTCTTCATGAGGGTGATTTCCGAGATATCGGCTTCATATCTTGCGAAGTATGAAATCGGTTTCACATGAAATGCCACTATTTGGTATAGCAGTGTTAAGATTTTAGATTTCCTAGGGTGCCTTTTTCCCATGTAACAAACATAGGAAGCAGCTCGGTCAACTGTATGAACCGTTATAATGTCTCGTGTATGCTCCATGTGAATAGAAACAGCAATTAATATGCAGTGATAATGCCAATTGAATAAACAAAAAAGGGTAATTAAATATCAAAGACGGAAGAAAAAGTCCCATGGGTCTGACATTCAGATACATAATCAAACCAGCATACCATGTTCAGCTTGAGTTTAATCTACGCAAGCTTAAGCTATAAATGAGATAACTAGGACTACAAATGAAAGAATTTGTCAAAAGAAATAAAACAAAAAAAATAAGGCTTCATTTGGGGCATGCTTAAGATCTAAAAATAAGAATAAGACCATAGGTGAATGAAGTTTTATTGAGCTATTATTGAGGAGAAATAAAAAAATAGGACTACAATATGCTCTCTTTTTTAATATAGGACTACAATATCTTATAATGCAAACATTATCACAACATGAAGACAAGCCAACCATCCATAAATTTAAGCTCTACTCGAGTAATTCCGTATGCACTTAGGTTCCTAATTTAGCTCATTCAGTTGAAATACTTCTTGCTCAGAAATCATCATGAACCACTAAACAAATTGGACCAGGCTCCAACAGGAGTTGTAGGATAGCAATTTGAGGAAGCCCCAAAGAAATTAATCCCCCAAAGAAACGTTAATTCCACAATCAACTATTTCATTCATCATAAATAAAAAGTAATGTAGCGATTTTTAGGGAGAAATAGTAGATATTTGAATTGGGTACCGTGGACGGTAATTTGGAACCAAAGAGTCTTGTTATGGCATCAGCTGAGGATATATTGACATCCCCCAAAACCAAAGGCCCAACTTCATCTTTATGCAAAGACTGCTCCCCTTGCAAGTAAACAAAATCGAAATCTGAAGACTCTAAAACACGTTTAAATTCTTCGCTTGAGGGATTAGTAATTATCTGAACCTGCATTCAATTTAATCCACATAAAAACGAGAAGAAAACTTAAAGAGTGAAGAACACACTCGAAAGGAAAGGTACAAATCAAATTTCAAAATATAAGCAGGCATTACTATGAAAACAATGTAGACATACACAATGATGATACCAAATTGAAATCAGAATCCTTGAAAGAAAGAACTTGAGGAGAGAGAGATAGAAGAGAGAGAGAGAGAGAGAGAGAGAGAGAGAGAGATATGAAAGCCAAACTTACAAAGAAACAAGCATAAGAAAACCAGACAAATTCAATCAAAATTTGCTAACTACATGAGACACTAAGAAGGATTCAATTGAGGCTAAGATAAAATCTCTAGAGAGAGAGAGCAAAACTAACCTCTAAACGGCCTGAAGAAACAAGTTCTGGGAATGGGTAGACAGGGCGATCCTCTGCATTCTCTTGCTTCTCCTTATCAGAGCGCTTACCACAAAGGACACCAAGAAGAATGCAAGACTGCTTTGGCACACTGTAAGTACCTTGGCCTTGTAACATTTTTTATACATGACCCCCTCTATGAAGAGATGGGAAAAACCAGAGGATTTCCTCTTGATTTTCAATACGAAATGGCACCTTAAAGCAACAAAACACTTAGCTCTCCTTCCCCGAATCTCAAAGAAAACTAGTTTACTAAGCCCTTTCTTGATTTTAACAGAAAACAACCAATTGCCATGAACGCAAACCCTAATCAATGGAACTTCCTGTAGACCTCACAATTGAAGCACAGAGAGAGAGAGAGAGAGAGATCCAAACTCCAGACAGAAACCAGAAAACATCAACTTTAAAAACCAATAAAAAAATTAAAAAAATATCCACCTGCAAAAAGCCGAATCAAACCCTAAAGACCAAAAAAACCAGGCATCAACCACCTCCAAACGCTCGACCTCTTTCAAAACAAAAAAACCCAATAGAGAAAAATACACAGATGAGAAAAAAATATATCCAACCAAAAAAACAGGAGAACAAAAACACCCCAAAAAATTCAACCTTCAACCACCAAGAACAAGCATAAGATAAACCTTGAGAGAAATCACATACCAAGAGGAAACCCACCGGAGAAAAACTACAAAACGATCCAAAATCGAAGAAAGCTCACAACTTCTCAGCACAAAGCCGCACAGAACAGTGGAGAGAGGCCCTCAAATCGCCCCCAAAATCAAGCAAAAAGGGATCCAAACCCTAGAGAACCAGAAAAGTAAAGCGCTAATGAAACCCTAATGCCTAGAAATCCCCCACCCAAAAAAGGCCACATATTCACACACACATAAAAACCCCAAGTCCTAAAAAACAATTATATAATAAGAATCCTTGCGTGATAAAATTCCACCTCTCGAAAAAAACCAAAAATCTCCTATTCATATGGGTTAATTTCCCTTTGTTATGGTGAATGTCAGTGGTTTTAGAGAGAGAAAGGTCAAAAAAACAAAAGATCAAAAGAAGAACATGCTCATAGTAATAATAATAAATGAATCTAGAGAGAGAAATCTATTGATACAAAGAAAATTCCCATTTTTTTTTTTTTTCTCTTTTTCATCCGTCCACGAGATTCGGGCATTAACAAAAACAAAAAGTACTTAGTTTGATGACAAAACGAATTTCCACAACTGTTTTAAAGAGTTCTCATTCATTTTTATTTGAATTTATAAAAATCCCTTTTTTCTTCTCCTTTTGCTTTTTTTAAAGTCTCTGACCCGATTGAAGTCCAGCGTTTCTCTCTCTAGAAACCATAACCATCCAATCCGTGGTTTCTTTGCCTCTCCCATATTAAGATCCATCCAAAGATTCTCTCTCTCTAAAAAGCATCTGAAATTTCTATATATAATATGCACCAAACAATTTCACATCTTATAACTCCTAAAAACATTGAAATTTGGGCCCCTCACTCTCTTGATCTATAATCTCTCATGCCTTTTATCTTGTTCTTTGAAGAAACAAATGACTGGAACTGACCCTCCCTTTACTGAAAGAGCTACGAAAACCCCACAAACCATGTGAATGGATCCACCGTCTAAAATGGAAATTCTAATATTTACATGGAATCAACAAAAAGACTTTAATTTTGGACTTTTACAAACAACTAACAAGCTACTTAGCCTACCCCTCTCTCTCTCTCTCAATCTAAAAATCAAAATCAATTGGTAAACTAGTAAATCATTAATAACAATAGTTGCGCCTCTCTCTTGCTCTCTTTCTCTCTCTCTCTCTCCATGAGAGATCCACACGCCCATATCCCTAGATCCCTATACCAGGGCTGGCCACGGGCCGGACCGTCCCTAGCTCTAGCCCGGCATGGATCCTTATACGACTGGTCCAGCTTGGCCAGACCTAAGGTCAAAGAAGCCTTAACCCTAGCCCAGTCAGCCTATTATGGCGGGCCAGTTGGGCTAGATAAAAACAAAAAAATGAATGCGAATAAAGAAAAAAAGAGGGCCAGGCAAGGCTGAACTAAGCCCGACCCTATCCTTCTAGGACTGGCCCTAGCTTATTAAGGCCAGCCAAGACGCATTGGGCCAGATAAAAAAAAAGAAAGAAAAAAAAATAAAGAAATGAAGTGGGTCGAGCAGGGCCGAACCTGGCCCAGCCCTCAAGGCATGCTAGGTTGCCCCGGGAGCAGCCCACGGGCCAAATTTTGACGCCCAGGCCTAGTTTTTTAAGGCCCAAAAAACCCAAAGGCTAAACACACAAATTTCTCATAAAATGGATTTATTTATACTTTCATAGTTTACCAGTTAGACAAAACTAGCCAATCGTTTGACCCTTTCATTTATGACATTTATTCTATGACTCTTTTTAATTATAATTTTTTCATTTAGTTTCACAGATCTATGCTACCATAAAATTATTTGATTTTTTCTTTTTTTTTAAAAACCTGTTCTATTTAGAAATCTATTTTTGACCATTTTTTAAAATTAAATTATGAATACTCGTTATTTAAAAAAGTAATTAATGTCAATTTAAAAAAAATGATATTTGAAATTTTAGATATAGGACTTGATATGGGAGCCCTTTGAGAAAGAATCCAGCATTTTTTTTTTTTCCTTTTTTTGCAGTTCAATATAGGAAAAGAATCCAATAATTGGTTAGAATTAAAGATAGCGTTAGGTTTAGTGAGAGGTTTATACATGTGGTTAGAGATAGAGATTGAGAATATGGGGAGACAAGGAATTCCACATTTATTTATTACTGTTTTTGAGCACTGGAGTGAGAAAAAAGTTATAGAAACTTAAAAGTCTTTTTGGAATATACGACATCTTGTTATTATCCCCATAAGCAATTTTCGTATTTATTTTGGTTAGTTTTAAAATAGGATAAAACAAAACATCATTGTGAATTTCTTTTCTTAGGAATAAAAGACAAATCTGACTTGCAGTTTAAGTTAATCAGCACCACATCTCATATATTTAAATCAACGCTACCATCTCTTATATTTTTAATCTCTCTCTCTCTCCTTTATTTAGGGTAATTTGCTGTAGGACCATGTCCAACGCACTTATCTTTGAGGAATTGATCTTAATTATTTAAAATTGAATTTTTATTTCGATTTTTAAATTTAGTTTTAAGTAATTTTTCAGCCCAAAAAAGACTATAAACTTGTTACGGTATTGCTTCTATTGCCTATTGATCATTGAAGTACAAGTTTTGGTAAATTGTTTTGATTTGAAATCAAAACGACGTCGACCACCCAACGCAATTGTTGGACAGGGTCAACTTAGTATAAGTAAGATAGAGAGAGAGAGAGGTCTCATTTATACTTGAGGGGTGCTATTAGTCTAGAATGAGGTTTCAAAATTAGTGAGCCGGACCAGCCGGTTCGGATTGTAATGGTCGGGCCTGGTCTACTTCTACCTAAATATTGGGAACCAGCTAGTTTTGGCTAGTTCTTTGTTAGAGAACCCAATTCGGTCAGAGAACCAATACTTTCTTTTTTTTTAATACTTTTTTATTTTTGTGTTCCCTATTGTTTTTAATTTTTTATTCACCAATTCATTAAGCTGGATCGTCGATCCAAACCACCAGTATGTCGATCCAAACTGGTTTTCTAGAGGGGTTATTTGGGTCACCTAACCATGATTTTAGACCTTGGTCTTGAATTTTGTTGGAATAGTTGGCAATGAGGCTATAACCGTGTTGACAAGTTGCATATAAGGTTATCTCAAAATTTGGGATTTCTCTCTACCACCTCTATTATTTTTTATTTTTACTCTTATCTCTGAAGCTGTAGTTGTAAAATATATATGATGTAAGGGAAACAAGGACTCATGAGATAATAACAAGCAATATCTCTTTTCATGGATGTAGGCAAAAACGTTCAACCACATAATTCTTTCTTCTCCTTATTTTTCTCAATATGGTATTCGAGCAGACAATTTTTCTAGCGCGAGAAAAGTAAAATACACCAGTCAAGACATTCACCCAAAGGTGTATCCCATTAAAAAGCGTGCATCCCCGAGGTGAGGACCTTCATAAGCAAAGGTAAACATCCCTCGCATTTGCGTATGCTTGGGATTAGCAGTGCACTGTACACGAACTATCCCTCAGTGACGGATAATCCTTGATGGGCAAAGAGGAGAGTGAATAGAAGTGACCTTCCTTTGCAAACCTCAGAGATTGGCCTAGAGAGAGTTTTACTCTCCGGCCGCCGAAACCACCAAATCAAGGCTCTCATCCCAATAGGCGAAAAGACAGGTACCCTTAGATCTTAAAGGGGTTTCCAGATCTCAAAGGGGTTTTCCAGCTCCTATAGGAAAAGGAAAACATGCGACTTTTTCGTCCTCTTAGATCTTCTTCAAGCCCTTTTCTGGCTAACAGTGAAGAAAAAAAAAGCAGGGGCCTTTTGGCTCCTCTGCAATCCTAGAGTTTCCAATCCAAAAACCAAGGTTTTGGGGCATTTCGGTCCTATGCTATTCCCAAATTCTTACTTCTTTTGGCTTTTTCAACGCTACGGGTCAATTCTTCAACTACATTTTTTTTTTTCCTGAGCTTACTTGTGTGCCTTTGCCAAGGTCAGTAATTTTTTTTGGGCTGCAGCTGAAAATTCAAACTCAAATGAATCCAACTCAAATCTGAAAATTACTTCAGAACTTTTAAAGGGAGGGAGCAATTATCTTTTTTGGTCAAATTCTGTAGAAATGTTTATTAGTGGAAAAAAAAGTTATTTACCTAACTGGGTCAAAAAAGAAGGCTCCAAACCAAAATGACTCTAGTTACGAGGAATGGCAAACAAACAATGACCTCGTAAGGTCTTGGTTGTTGAATTCTATGAAAAGAAAATTAGCCAAAGGGCTTCAGTTTCTTCCTACTGCTAATACCATTTGGAATAAAGTCAGAGAATTATATTGCAACTTAAATACTGCTTCCAAGATATATCAAATTAGACAAGATATTATGTATTTAAAAAAGGAGGAACAATATGTTTGCGGGGTAATTGGGATTGTGAGTGGTTTGTATGTTGAACTTGATTATTATCTGCCTGCTACAACTGATATGAACACTCTTGAAACTCGTACGGACCAAGAAATGACCTTTGCCTTGCTTTTGACTTTAGGTCATAAGTATGAAAGTGTCAGGAGTCAGGTACTCTTAACACCTACCATGCCAAATTTTATCAATGTTTGTTCTATTCTTTCTAGAGAAGAGACACGACGTGCTGCAATGTCAGATGATGTTAAAAATGAAATTGATGTATTTGATCACTCTACCTTGAAATCTGAAAATATTGAAGGGTCTAGACAAGCCTTACCATCTAAGAATACTTCTTCCCGTAGCAAAGGGCGAAATGGAAAACGACCTTACTGTACTGAAAGCAAAAAAGAAGGACACTTAACAAAAAATTGTTGGAAATTGCATCCATAAAAGAAAAGAGAATTCCAAGAAAAAATGAAGATGGCCAATCAAGCTAAGAACAATACTCAACAAACCCTTGAGAAATTGGCACAACTCCTTCAAAATTTTGGTAAAGCTTCCATTGCATCTAATTCCCAAGGTTCCATCAGTGAGCTAGTTAACTCTTATTTACTTTCTCATTCTGTATCTTCCTGGATTATTAATTCTGGTTCCACTGACCATATGACAGGATCTAAACAAGTTTTAACTCAATATCATACCTCTCAAAAAAATAATCCTGGTACTATTGCTAATGGGTCGATGGTTTCTGTTAAAGGAAGTGGAAAAACAACATTTTTTCACAATCATCCTAGTACTGATGTTCTGTACTTACCTGATTTCTCGTCAAGCCTCCTTTCTATTAGCAAAATTACACAAAATCTTATTTGCAATATTATTATCCATTCATAGACGTTGGTTTCTAATAATAAGAAGGTAACAGAGAGCCAGTTGTGGCATTGGTGTTTTAGTCACCCCTCAGATAGAGTACTAAGAGTTCTCTTTCCTTATTTACATTTGGACTGTGAAAGTTGTGGTATTTGTCAGTTGCTAAACAGACTCGTTTGCCTTTTAAGATTTCAAGTAGGATTTTTTTTACTTCTTTTAATCTGATTCATTCTGATGTTTGGGGACTTGCACTTGTCCCCTCATATCGAGAACACCGTTATTTTTTAATGTTTATTGATGATCTCTCAAGAACTACTTGGGTCTATCTTTTTCAAACTAAAGATCAAGTTGTCCCAACTTTTCAGGAATTCTATAAGATGATTGAAACTCAATATGTGACTCGAATAAAAAAATTTACAATCTGATAACGCGACAGAATATGTTAATCATGTTTTTTCTAATTTTTTTAAAGAAAATGGGATCCTTCATCAAACCTCATGTGTGGGGCACCCCCACAACGAAATGAGATAGTCGAACGAAAAAATAGACGTCTCTTAGAGGTTGCCAGATCCCTAATGTTTCAATCTAATGTCCCAAAGTGTCTTTAGAGTGATGTTGTGTTAACAACTTGCTACCTCATTAATAGATGACCTAATAAATTTTTACAAGAAAAAGCTCCTATTGAAGTGCTAACAAAGAAGAAGAGCGTCATCTCACTTGAAGGTGTTTGAGCGTATTTGTTATGTGTACAATCCTAGATCTGACAAGCTTAGCCCTAGGGCACAAAAATGTATGTTCCTTGGCTATTCTCCTACAAAAAAGGCTTATAAATATTACGAATCATGTAATTATTTCTTGCGATCTTATTTTTCAAGAAATTGAACCTTAGTTTCCTCACACCCAAAATAATGTGAAAAATAAGCTTCAGGGGAAGAATTATATTATGCCTCTTGTCACCAGTGAAGACTATGTTAAAACCAGTGTTTAAAAAAACACTGAGTCGAACCGGACTCGCCCGGTTCGACTCGGGAATCGCCATGGACGAATCGAATCGGTGAAAAAAACGGGAATCGTCCGGTTCTAGAGAGAATCGGACGATTCTGCACAGTGACTCGCCGATTCACTGTACGGAATCGCGATTCCGTACAGTGAATCGGCGAGTCCCGTACGGATTTTTTTTTTTTTTGTTGTAA
>NW_006495086.1:1371008-1382575 GCF_000471905.2 Amborella trichopoda | reverse complement strand
GTTTCACTTTTTTTAATCAATAATAAATCCACTATTAATATAAACGACCAAATCGATTGTTGGACCCCTTTTTTTTATATCCACAACTGGTTTTTTGGATACTAGATAGCTTGACGGGGTTTTTTCATCAAATCTCATCATTCTTCAACCCTAAATATCCAATTTGCCATTCTTCCAATTTCTTTCTTGATTTCCAATTAAATAATTTGAAATTGCTTTCAAATTGTTCGTTTTTAAGCCCTCTGTCAAAGCTCTTTATCAGTGTCTTGGAACGAAAACTAAAATCAGTAGAATTTTTTTTTCAACTTTCGATAGTTTTTTAACCCAAAATAGAAATTCTTTGATTTTTTCTGTCTGATCAAATTTGTCCTAATATGTTCCGATCACATTGATCTAAAAACCCTAACAAATATTTTAAATTATTATCATTATCACCAAAGTATTTTTTCAACTATTTTGAGTCGGCTATACGAATCCTGATCTGCTATTTTGCTCTATCGAGAGTCATACCTTCAGTGAAGCCTTAAGTTCTCATATCTTTTATCACTACTTTCAGCCATGTCCTTTTGAGCTTACTAATTATCCTTTTTGAGCTTTCCATTTGAACCAACTCACGCCTCCTAATAGTTTGTACTGGTCTATGCTGCACATGGCCAGCCCACCTAAATCTACTTTTTATCATCTTATTTCCCATTTGAGGCACACCTAAGTTCTCTCGAATATGCACCATCACATATCATGCATATCGATAGATTGTTAGGAAAAGCCAGAAATCCACATTTTAGGATGAAGCATATGCATGTGTGAGAGATAACCTTATGTGCCATTGAGCTGTGGTCGCATAAAGTCTTGGTGACCTTGACTCGTCTCAAGAAGAGGACCTGAAATCTACAGACTGGGATTGCGATCCCTTGGCTCATCGGCCGGACTTTGGTGACCCTCTAATGAGCCCCTACTTGGACTGTGATGATTGTTGATTCCTAAACCATGTGGATCATTTTCCCATCAAATTAATTTAATTATGTTTGTTTTAAAATAGAAATTATTTTAAAATTATTATTTGAATTTTTATGAACTCCTAGATATTTTATTTATAATTTTTGGATTTATAAAATTAAAGATATTCATTTTACAATTGTTTAAATATTCAAATAATATTCTAAAATCCCTTATTAATTTTAAATATATAAAAATATCATGGGGGCCCATTGTGAACATGGGCCTACCATATTTTTAGAAGGTGGGGCCATGAGTGCCTCCCTTGGGTGGCACGCCGCCCCCCCTTTATTATCTTTCCGATTTTTTGGTGATATGGCATGTGGCCATATGGTTTGAAAGATTTTGTGGAAAAATTGAGTAGACTTGTACTATTTTATGGTATGTACAAATTTTTCATTCTATTGATGAGAAAATCGTTTAGGAAAGGAGGATAATGGTTCATGCACCTTCCATAATGTTGATGGCTTATCTATGGAATGGATGGCTCAAATCTCTCACCCCACAAGTCACCCTTGATCGACGCTCTATGTTCAATCTCACAATAAGAGGCAAGCCAAAGAAAGCCCTAATCTTATTAAAAGCCTATAAAAAGGGATTGTCTCTACCCAAAAATAGCTACACCTTATCTTTCTACCTCTCTCTATTAAAAAAGTTTACCTCTCTCATGTTTGATCTCTCTCTCCCACATTGTGAAAGAACCTAAGGGTTTAGGTTATTGAGTTCTTCTCTCTTCTATCTCTAAAATATAGATTTATGGCTAAGGGTATTAAGGTTTAGCAAAAAGAGAATTCATCTCTCTCAAACTAGATTGCTAAGAGAATTCACCTAGGATTTGAGTTTGTGATCAAAGGAGTTCATGTTCTATTGGTGTGACTTGGCCGAAATTTGCTTTTTCGGTTCGAGATTGAAGCTAGACCGTTAATCCCGCGTCATCGGATGGTGGTGACTCAGTGTGGGGTGTAATAAACCCAGTTGAGGTAATTTTCGGTACTCTTCATTTTGTTTCTTGCGATCTTATCTTTTATTCTCAAGCATAATGCATAGTTGTTTCAATGATATCAAGTTGTTAAGATCTTGGTTTTATTATTATGTTGATTTTATTTTGAAATTTATCTTATTATAATAGAGATCACATGTAAGTGATCTTTTGCCAAAACAAAGGGGTGAAAAAAAAAAAAAAACAAAATCATCCCTAGTAAAATATCACATAGGTCTTTCTTCAAGATATGTATCACAAGTTAGATTCTAAACCATGTAGAATATGTGTGAAAAATGTATAACAAGTTGGATTCTTAATTGAAGGCAGGAAGGAAACTCCAGTTAGTTTTATTTTATAAAATGGATGTTCAACAATGGATGGATGGGTATGTTCAACAACGTAAATATAAAGCCTCGCACAAAAAAAGAAAAGTATATAAAAAAGTAAAGAACAAGCAAAAAAAAGGAAAAGAAAAAATGATATACAAAAAAGTAAAGAATAAAAATACCATAATTTTAAATCTGGACTATGACCAATATGATTATAGTAATATATAGTCATAATGGTTTTCTTAGATTTAATAAAAGTAGTAATATTTGTCCAAAAAAGAAGAAAGAGATAGTCATAATGGTTATCACCATCCAATCAATGAATACGGATGGTGGAAGAGCGGACCGTATGGTACCAACTAATATTTTAGAACCATTATTACTTAGTTTTGAACTTTTTCAGGAATATATTGATTAATGAATTTGTAGTTGTTGTTCTTATTTCTTTAGTTCCTTCATTAGTTCCTATACTTGTCATGTTCCTCGGATAATTCACAGGGCGTATTCTTTTTTTTTTTAATGTATTATTCATAGGCGGTATTCAAGGTTTGATATTTGCAACTTTGGCGTTGGTTATAGAGGAGAATCCATGAGGGCCGCCACCATTGAGTAACTTTCAATCAATCACAATCAAAATAATCCTTTTTAAAATAAAATAAAAGAGTGCAGTTGGCATATAGATGCATCCGTACGTGCAATGGTAGAGCCTTCAAATTTTATCATGTATATAATTTTAATGTAAAATATTCTCAGGATTATCTCAAAATCTATCTTTATATCTAATTACAAAATTTTAAATTTCAAAAATGGTTAAAATCAAATAGATCTATAAACATATAAAAATCTTGTAAATAGACGATGTAAATAATATGTTGTATAATGCCCTATTTCTGATACTTAAAATCTTTTTATTTTTCATAGTCATACATCTCAATGTCGAGATGATCAAACAAAAGGTTTTTCAACATTAAAACTACATTGTCTGATGGATTTTTGAGGGGTATCCATAATTAAGGTAATATCCTTATATAAACTTTTTCCAAAATAAAAAAGCCCATCAATCTTATTCCAATTATTGGGTGGCTCAAGATATCCCTTGGCTTGATGCTGGTACCTTCTTTGCCTCCGTCACCATTCAACCCATTGGTCATAAGCCCGGAAGCTATTTCCTCCCCCATTCATGAGTACCCAACCAAGTTCTCTCTCATTTTATTTTCTCCATTTTTTTAATCATCCATCTTTCTTAATAACTTCTCCCTCAACGTTTCTCTCTTCTCTCTCCTCCCCATATACTCTCATGTAACTCATCTCTCTCTCTTTAGCTCATATTTCTTAATAACTCCTCACCCCACGTTTTTCTCTCTTCTTTTTCTTACCCTATACTCTCTCATGTAACTCCTTTCCTAATTAAGTTCTCTCCTCACCCATAATCTCACTTAATTCCTCTCTCTCTCTATCTATTGCATAACTCCTATTAAGCATTTAAGGGCCGTTTGGATACCTGGAAATATATTGTTCGTAAAATATATTACCTACGTAATACACTAGTGCGGAATGCATTACCTGTAAATGGGTTGTTACTGTTTGGGTAGTATTTAGATGCAACTTGAAAAATACATTGTTATTGTTTGGCTATGTTTGGAAGAAATATAAGAAATGCATTACCAATATTTTACCAGGATGTGCCTATAAACTATCATTTTTTTTCTTTTGTCACAAAATTCCACTAAAATGCAGAATTATCATTTCCTTTTTTTTTGTTACAAAATTCCACTAAAATATGAAATTAAAATCATCATCATTCCATTCCAAAAAGATTTCTAATAATAATATTATCGCCATTCTGAAAAGATTTTATAATAATAACTTGTACTATTTTACAGTGATCATGACCCCATTTCCTACTTATTTTAAGTGCCTTTGGCACTTACATAGAATCACATGTCTTCTAACATGACATTGGTTTCAACATGATAAGTCATTGGAACAATATGATTGGAATAACATGGTTTTATTATGATAATCCTTATTTTTGTTTATTTTTTATAGAAGTTTTTCAAATATCTCTCTATATAATTTCAAATAAATAATAAATTTATGATACTAAATTCAAAATCTCTATGGTACGAGTTAAAAAATGGGAAGAAGTTTGATTAGTAAACTAGAAGGTTGGGTAATTGCAGTATAAAATTTTGAGGTATTGGAGGAGACTAAAGAGGTATGTTATTTCAATTAAGATTTTAGTAATCGCTTATGAAGATTATGTTGTGTAAATTTTTTTATTATGATTGTGTTGTGTAATTTGTGATTGATTAGTAAACTAAAAGGTTGGGTAATTGCAGTATAAAATTTTGAGGTATTGGAGGAGACTAAAGAGGTATGTTATTTCAATTAAGATTTTAGTAATCTCTTATGAAGATTATGTTGTGTAAATTTTTTTATTATGATTGTGTTGTGTAATTTGTGATTGATTACTGATTTTTATTGTTATTATTTTTGTTTTTATATCACAGCTGATGCCTTCAAATAGGGGACGAGCTTAAAAAGGGAGGGATCACCTAAGCTAGATATTATGAAGAGAGTACCAGAGAATATATTTTTTAATCAGTAAGGCAAAAACTCACGCAAAAGATTTCCCTAAATTACCCTCACTCCCGTAATAGATTTTTCACCTATCTCCGTGAGTAATGGATTTATTGATTTTTAGGAAATCTCATGGATTTATTGATTTTGGGAAATCTCATGTTTACCCAAACAGTGGAAATGTCTTCCCAAGTACCCAAACGGCTCTTATAGTAAATATTTATTTATTCTTTCTCTTCTAGTGTCCATCTCCTCATCTCTTCCTCTAATCCGTTTATGTCTCTCTCTAAAGTTATTTATGCAATTATTACAAATATGTTATAAAAATTATCAATAACTATCTTCATATTTTATGAACAAAATAATACTCATTATTATAATAATAGAAACACAAAAATTATAATTTTATAATTTTGATTTATTAAAATTAAAATTAAAATGATAACAATGTTAATCATAGTTTCATTTATTATAATTATATACAATTCATGCAATAAAAAATAATACTTATATTGGTGAATGCAAAAAAATGAAAAGATTATATATTCTTTCTCTTTTTTTGTTTTTTTAAATTTATCAAATTTTTATATATTTTTTCTTCTATTTTTAACCTTTAAATTTTTTATTATTATGATTTTGACTTTTTATGTCAACTTTTTTTAAAAAAAGCACCTCATCTGTATAATGAGAAACTCTTTCCCGATAACCCTATTTTACTATTCTCTCTCTCCTCTGCCATTAAGTCTTTTTTATGTGTAACGCTATATCTCTCTCTACATTCAAATTCATTCATTGATTCTCACAAATCCACTCTTCAGAATATACATGCAAATATATTCCTTGGATCATGTAAATTACTCATCTCTCAACGCCTTCTCCCATATGCATCACGCATTAAATGTATATTTAAGTTGTTTTTTATTTATTTAGAAACTTTCTATTCTCTTACTCATGTATTCTCTCCCTATTTAACCATCAATGACTCTCTCTTTCTTTGGCGGATTCTTTTTCTTTTTTTCTCTTGAGTACTCACATGCACACCTCTATATCTCTCAAACATTCACATCTTTCTTTCTTTCTTAACCCTCTCTATTTTTGAGTCATATGTCCCACCATATTAATAAGTCTCTCTCCCTATATGTCTCTCATGCCACGCATGTCAACTCATGCTCATTCTCTTTCTTCCTTTAATTATCCATATTTCCTAGTAACTCCCCCCTCACCAAGTTTTCTCTCCTTTCGTTCTCCTCCCCTATTCTCGAATGCCCATCCAACTCCTCCATCATCTCATTTCCTTTTAATCATCCATCTTTCGTAATAACTTCCCCCTCTATGTTTTTCTCTCTTCTCTCACCTCCCTCTATACTCTCAAGTAACTCATCTCTCTTTCTTTCATAACTCATATTTCCTAATAACTCATCGCCCCATGTTTTTCTCTTCTCTCTCCTGCCCATACTCTATAAGGTAACTCCTTTCCTAATAAAGCTCCTCCCCCATAACCTCAGTTACTCATCTCTCTCTCTTTCATAACTCCTATTAAGGATTTATAGTAAATATTTATTTATTCCCTCTCTCCTCCTTCCCCTCTCCTCATCTCTTCCTCCAATCAATTTGTCTCTCCCTCTCTCTAAAATTATTTATACAATTATTACAAATATGTTATAATAATTATCAATAACTATATTCATATTTATGAATAAATAATACTTATTATTGTAATAATAGAAACATAGAAATTATAATTTTAAGTTATTAAAATAAAAATTAAAATGCTAACAATGTTAATTATAGTTTCATTTATGATAATTATATATTATTCATACAATAAAAAATAATACTAATATTGGTGAATGCAAAAAAGGGAAAAGATTATATGTTCTTTCTTTGTTTTTGTTTTCTTAAAATAACTATATTCATATTTATGAATAAATAATACTCATTATTATAATAATAGAAACATAGAAATTATAATTTTATAATTTTAATTTATTAAAATAAAAATTCAAATGATAACAATGTTAATCATAGTTTCATTTATGATAATTATATATTATTCATACAATAAAAAACAATACTTATATTGGTGAATGCAAAAAAAAGGAAAGATTATATAGTCTTTCTCTGTTTTTGTTTTCTTAAATTTATCAAATTTTTATAATATTTTTGTCTCCTATTTTTAGCCTTTAAATTTTTTATCATTACGATTTTGATATTTTATTTCAATTTTTTGGAAACAAGCACCTCATCCATATGATGAGAAACTCTTTTTAGGTAACCCAATATTACTATTCTTTCTCTCCCCCTACCATATTAAGTCCTTTTTATGTGGAAGGCTACCTCATCTTCACTCTCTCTCTCTATTCAAATTCATTCCTTGATTCTCTCAAATCTTCTCTCCATAATATACATGCAAATCAATTCCTTGAATCATGCAAATTATGCATCTCTCAAAGCCTTTTCCCACATGTACCTCCTATTAAATGTAAATTTAAGTTGTTTTTTATTTATTTGGAGACTTTCTATTTTGGACACTTTCTATTTTATTTCTCATGTATTCTCTCCCTATTTAACCATCAATGGCTCTCTCGCTCTCTGGCCGATTCTCTCTCTCTTTTTCACTCGAGTGCTCAAATGCATAAGTCTCTCTCTTTGTCAAACATGCACGCATCTATTTCTTTCTTATGATAAACACTTTATATGGATATGATTTCTATATCTAATTTCTCATTTTTCACTCGCGGTACAAGCGATTATCTATTTTTCTCTAAGGTGATGATGTGTGTTCTCTAAATAGGTATGTTTATTTCTATTTATTTTGTTATTCTATTTATTTATTTTTGGTTATTGTTGATCTAACTTCATGGAGACATATACCATATTTTTTGAGTGCATATAACCAAAATGTGCATGTGGGTGGGATTTTTTTAAGGCTCTGGTTCCTTTTTTTAATGCTAGAAATTGTTGTTAATAGTTTTAATTCATTCTCAAATTCATGGTTTTTCATTCCTATTTGTTCATTCCTTTTACAATTTCTATTATAGGAGTGATATCATCTATTTGGGATGATGTGGTTTCAATGTTTGAAAGAGAGAGTTTGCAAAGAGAGACAATTTTGAGTAGAGACAAGGAGAGAGAGAAAGAGAAGAGAGAAGAGAGAGAGAAAAAATTAATTAATACATAATTTTAATAAAAAAATACTACTTGAGATATTATGATAATATATTAAACTAAAAAATAATATAAAATTAGAATTTATAGATAATATTATAAAATTATAAATTACAAACAATATTTTTATTTCATAATTGTTGAAATGTCATTAAGGTGTTCGTACTTCATAGATATAAGTATTGTTTATCTATCATCCATCCTATATTTTTAAATAGTTGAGCTATCTATTGTCTTTAAGTAATTGCTTATCCATTTATTGTCAAACTTTTTGTGTTATGGGGTTATGGTTTCAAGCTTGACAAGCTTAGTATCAGAAACATCAATGCAATCTCTCAAATATCTACAATAAATCAAGAGTTATTCATTTTAATCATCTAAAGAGCAAAGAAGTGGAAACGAGACTTTCCCATCACGATTTAGATATTGGTGATTAGTTGCATCATGGGTTTTTTTTTCTTTTTTGGAATAAATATTTTTTACCTTTACATGGTTTTCATAGTTTATCTCATAAAAAAAAGGGGCAAAACACCGTCTTGATTTGGATGGCTCATGTTCAAGACTAACCGATATATGAAATTATTCAAACAATGCAACTGATTTAATCATAGACAAAAACAACTTATATACTTCTATTAGAAATCATTTGAGCTTGTTACTTTTAAAATCAAAAGCAAATTTATTGAGGAAGAAAAATAAGTAATTTTCAAAATTTTCTAAATCAAAAGAAAATTTCTGATTTTCTTTATTCAATTCTGTTTTCTTTTTCTATTTCTTTCATTTTTTGTCTGTATTTCTTTATAATTTTGAAAATCTAAAATAAAATTGAAAAGAAAAAAAAAAAGAAAAATTTCCCTACCATTGTGATTAGTTTTAATTGCAATAGATACATGTTTATTATGAAAGTTTTCTTAATCAAAACCAAATTTTTTATTTTCTTTATTCATTATGTTTTCTTTTTCTATTTCTTTCATTTTCTATCTGTATTTATTTATAATTTTGAAGATCCAAAATAAAATTGAAAAGAAAAGGAAAAAGGAATAATTTCCCTACCATTATGATTAGTTTTGATTGCAACAGATATATGTTTATGGTGAGTTTATTATAAGTATCATGTGACATTTTTTTTTTTTTTTTCATATTATATAATTTTATAATATTTACTTATAAGTAAATAACATATTTACTTATTTAATTAAAATTAGTTTTAATTATGTCTCTCTTTCTCTCTATAAGAGATCGTCATTTCAAAATATAATTTCACGAAAAGAATTATTTGTGTAATTAACAAGCAATTTCATGTCACATGATATATTAAGTGAGTGGAATACCCCTCTATTTTTGTCCGACTGTATTTTTTCTCTTCCTTACTAAATATCTCCTTACCTATAAGATTTTATTTTTTCTCTCCTTTATTTTTGTGTCATGTGTCCCATTTTTTCTCTTTCTTAATAAATCTCTCCCCCCACCCACGATTTTCTCTCTTCACTCTTTCTATATTACACATTTCTTTAAATATCTTTCCCCTATTTGTACCACTGTCCCATGTTTCCTCATTCATAATAAATCACCTCCCCCACCCTCCCCTACCCCCCACCCCCACCCCCACCCCCACCCTGTAAGATTTCATCTTCTCTCTCCCCCTATGTTTGTGTCATGTATCCTTTTTTTTTCTTCTTTACTAAATCTCCCGCTACACTATTTTCTTTCTTCTATCTTCTTATTACACATTTCTTTAACTATCTTTTCCTATTACACCTTTCTTTAACTCTTGTTTTGTGTCAAGTGTCCCATTTTTCATCTTTTCTAATAAATCAGCCCCTCACGATTTTTTATTTTTCTCTCCCTCCCTCTTACACCTTTATTTAAAAAATTTCTTACATCTTGCTAAATTATCTCTTATGTCTTTCTTATTTATATCATCTATTGTTACCTTCTCTACCATTTTTATTTTTCTCTCTCCCATTTTTATTTTTCTCTCTCCCTCTGTCCTAAAATCTCTTCCATTTGTTTTTCTAAAATCTATCATCTCTCATTTATTTATATCATCTACCGTTTCCTCTCTGCCATTTCTATCTCTATCTCTCTTTTTAATAAAATCTTGCTCTCATTTATTTTTTTAAAATCTCTCATCTCTCCTTTATTTATATCATCTGTTATTTCCTCTCTCAAGCGTTTCTCTCTATCTCTCTCTTTAATAAAACATCTTCCTGATTTATTTCTCTAAAATCTCTTTTCTCAAAGGTCTTTGTCTCAACCGTCTCTCTCTCTATCTATTTTTCTATCTTGCAGTAACTCGCAATAACATATAAGAAATAAACTCATTATTTCTCTCTCTACCACATTAGCTTATTTTTTATGTGTTACTCATTTTTATTTTCTTTAATTTGTACTACTTGTTGGGTTTATGTAGCCTTTAAAGGTCTTATGAGAGCTTGTATGAATATTTTATATAGTAAAACATAAACTCAATGGGAGTGTGGTCTTTTTGTGGACCATACTAAGCAAATGTTATTTGTTGATACTCGGACTAGGCTCGATGAGCTAGCCCAGCCGAGGTTTGGAAAAACCCAAGACACTTGGGCATAGGGATCTACCGAGAAGGATTCAGTGGGTTATCCCTTGATGAGGTCAGAGTATGCCTAGATGAGAGCCAAAGGATTGCGTGGTCCTTGCGTGTGATGAATATCCTTTAGAGATAAGGCTAAAACTTCATCGTTATATCATCATACGACATGTACATAGATAACCATTTTGAGATTTAGCAAAGAGGGTGAAGCGTATATATATGTGAGAGATTACCCTTTATACACCATAGAGTCATGATTGCATCATGGTTTGAAAGACCATGATTTTTGTCTCTAGCAGAGAGGGGAATGGGTGATGGGTGAGACATATCTATCAAAAAAAGAAAGAAAGAGGGGAATGGATAAGACATTTTAGAAAGGAGAGAGAGAGGAAAATCATGTGTATCTCTATAAAAACATTATAGGATTTGAGAGAGAGCTTTCATACATGGAGAGAGAGAGAGAGTGAGTGAGAGAGAGAGGGAGAGAGATACATGGAGCTATAGTTATAGAGGAGAGGGAGAGAGAGATTTTAGAAAAGAGGGAGAGAGATTTTTAGGAAAGAGGGAGGGAAAGAGATAGAAAAATAATAGAAAGTGAGAGAGAAATATGGGGGAGAGAGAGTGATAGTGGGATAAAAGAAATTATTGGAAAAATATCTAATATAAAATTAGAAATCATGTTTATTTTTTTTTGATAGAGAGAGGGATAGAAAGATATGTGGAGAGAGAGAGAGAGGGGAAAATTTTGCAAAAAAAAGAAGAAAAAGACACAGGGCTCGAGAAGTAAAATTAAAAATCATGCTTATCTTTTAATAGAGAGAGGGAGAGAGATAGATGTGTTAAGGTTAGGGGGGGGGGAGGGGGGGGGGGGGATAAGTTAAAGGAAAAAAAAGTGTACACGTAGTGGTGACAAGAATAGCGGAGGTATCCGTCTCTAACT
>NW_006495086.1:1360421-1370880 GCF_000471905.2 Amborella trichopoda | reverse complement strand
GGGGGGGGGGGGGGGAGAGAATTTGGAAAAAAAAAAAATGTCACATGGTGCAAGAATAGCGAGGGTATCCGTCTCACTTAATATATAATAACTAGTAATATACACGTGTGTTGCACGTGATATTTAATATTAATAACTGAAATATATTTATCATTTGAATTTTTAATAAAACATGGTATATTAGAGAGTGAGAGAGAGAGAGAGAGAGAGAATTTAATGCATTTATCTTCACAATTGTATATTTTATTAATTATTAATAAATGTGATAGTAAAAATTATTTTTAATATAGTATTAATTAACACAGATCCATTTAACATACAATTAAAATAATGAAGATGACTTAAATAAATAATTTAAGTTAAATAAATAAAACTAATAAATAAATTTATGCAGGTTCTTACTAATGCTAATATCCAATATATTACTATCTATATCTAATATATTAGTCCCTTAACGCATACTCAGAAGCATTAACGTTTTTATAAACAAGGAAAAAGTTTATATAAGGTTGCTACCTTATAATGTAAAACTACGGATGCCCCTAAAAAATCCATCGATAAAGGTAGTTTTAATGAATAACCCTTTGATTGATCATCTCGACATCGAGATGTATGACTATGAAAAATAAAAATATTTTAAGTCTCAGAAATAGTGCATTTTACAGTATATTATCTACACCGTCCATTTTCAAGATTTTCATATGTTCATATATCTACTTGATTTGAGCCATTTTTTAAATTTAAAATTCTATAATTAGATATAAAAATAGATTTTGAGATAATCCCAAGAACCATTTATATCAAAATTATATACCATGATAAAATTTGAAGGTGCACCTTACCTCTACACCTACGGATGCAGCCGTATGCCAGAAGGACATAGTGCAAATATAAGAATCAAGAGGGACATAGTACAAATGAAAAATAGTAAGAAAATGTTAGAGGAGAAGAGATTATAATATATCATTTTTGAATAATTTTTAATAATTAAAAATTTATATTTTAAAAATAAAATATATTCAAGTATCTCAAAAAATAAAGAATTAAATTTTATATATGCTTAATCACATTAAAAAAAAAGTAGTATTATCATTAAAAAACTAATGTATGTTAAAATAGTCATAAAAAATTTTAAAATATAAAAAATATAGTTAAAATATGCAAAGGCAAAAATTGAGATAGAAACAAAATTATTATTTTATTTCATTTCTATTTTTAATATTAATATTAATAATATTATTATTATTATAATAAAAATAATATAAATACACTACTATTTTATCACTATATTCACATTTATAATAAAAATTAAAAAAGATAGTACTCTTTTATTACTATGTTCACATTTAAAATAAAAAATTAAAAGTATTCAAGAATCTAAATCTTGAGTTTTTTTTTTTATTCTAATTGAGTTTCAGGACCTATGAGAGAGAACAAACCACTTATTTCTATATATATAAAATTCATATTACAATTTGAAAAATATACTACATGGAGATAGAGACAAACATAGTACCTTCTACTTTGATCTTAAGAAAATATTTTCGAGCTAAAAACTCCTTGTGAGACATGAATAAAGAAATGAACTTGAGAGAGATATATATGGTGGGATGTGATAGACTTTTCTACTTTTTTTCTTAGAAAAATATTTTCGAGCTAAAAACTCCTTGTGAGAGATCAGTAAAGAAATGAACTTGAGAGAGAGATAAGCTGGGGTGTGATAGGATTTTGTGGTGGGGCTTGAAGGTTTATGGTGAGAGAGGATAGAAGAGGTTTTTCTTAAAAAGATATTTTGGGAGCGAGAGAATGAGAGAGATTTAAAGGAGAAACAGAGGAGTGAAATAAGAGAAATACTTTAGGAGAGATTTAAGATGGGAATTATCCCATAGAGACATTAATTGTAAATAATGGCGAGTAGTGAAAGGACTTTATGATAAAGCATAGTGTATATATTTTAAAAAAATTTCTTTATCCCTACACTGGCGAGATCATATACAATGTCCAATTATAATCAAACCACTCTTAAAATAAATAGACTTTAATATTTTATGGGAAGAGAAGTAAATATTTAAAAAGGTAAACTGTCGGAAATTACTTCAATTGAGCTTAGTACACCCCACGCTGAGTCTCCTCTTTCCGATGGTGCTCGAGATCTATGATCGGTATGTTGATGTCCCTACTATGGCAAAAATCCACTCAATGGCTTAATCTTCATAAAGATTTTTAGCTTGATTTTAGAAAGATGAGAGATGAATATGAAAAGAGAGGAAGAGATCTACTAGTAAGGGGTTACACGCCTTTGCCACCCACAAAGAATAAAGGTAGTGTGTGCCACCAAAACATAGTGCAACTTAGAGAGAGATAAAATTGGGGAATACATCCCCTATAGAAGAGAGGGGAATTTTGAGCAGGAATAGAGAATTGTTAAAGACAGAGAAGAGAATATATATCTCATTTTATGAGGGAACACCTCCTTTTATAAATTTTCTATGCCGTAGATTTTGCCTCAATTCGTAGGGTCAAATCTCAACTGTCGATCTAAAGAGACTTGTGGGGTAAGAGAGTTGACTCATCAATCTCTTTGATCCACTATCAACATTCAAAGAGATGAGCTAGATGCTTATCCTCCCTTGCCTAAATCTATTCCATAATGAAAGCTTATATTTTAATATATCAAATCCTTATTTATTTGATCAATCAATCTTGATTCAAAGAATTAATAAATATCTAAAATATTCAACCTTATCACATAAGTTGGCTATACCTAAAAAGATAAACCAACCAAGAGGATAAATATTATTCTCAAGAATGTTACGTGAATGATGGGAGGTACCGGTGGCCACGTGTGGGCCCCGCATAATCCACATCTTTTTAAATTTTGGGGTCCATATTTTATGGAGGTGCCAAATACTTTCAGAAAATATTTTATTTCATATTTAGAATTTTTAAATCTTATATTTTATTTAAATCAGTGAAAAATTAATTTCTCTTAATTTATAAATTCAGATGATAAAAATAAAATATACGAAGATTCACAAAAATTTAAATAAACATTCTAAAAATCATATAACATAAAATTAATTAAAATTAATTAATTTTGATGGGTATCGGATTCATTAGATTTAAGAAATTATCAATACATAGGAGCACTCCACCTTCAACTGCGAATCACGATCTGCCTAGCTTTCTCAAGCTGACTTAGTAGTTCCCATGACCCAGGGGTTTATGTTTGGACCACCAAAGCCAACCAATAGACTAGGGGATGCAATCCCATTTTATGGATTTCAGGTTCTCCCCTAGAGACAAAAATCATGATCCTCTAGACCATGAGTCAATCATGACTCTGTGGTGCATAGGGGTAATCTTTCGCACATGTACACGCTTCACCCTCATTGGTGAATCTCAAAACGGTTATTTATGTATATGTGATATAACGATGATGTTTTAGCCTTGTCTCTAAAGGATATTCATTACACACAAGGGTCACACAGTCCCTTGGCTCATCTAGGCCTACACTGACCTCATCAAGGGATAACCCACTAAACCCTTCTTGGTAGATCGCTATGCTCAGGTATCTTGGGTTTTTTCAAACCTCGGCTGTCCTAGCTCTTCCAGCCTAGTCCGAATATCAGTAAATAATATTTGCCTAGTAGGTCCACAAAAAGGCCACACTCACACTGAGTTTATGTTCCACTATATAAAATGCTCATACAAGCTCTCATAAGACCTTTAAAGGCCACATAAACCCAACAGTTATATGCCCTTTTCATGTCTTAATTACACCTCACAAAAGCAAATTTACTTACAAACCCCGTTTTTATACTTTGGAGCGCACCTTTTTTTGTGTGGGACCAAACATTTGCACTATCTAATTACAATTTATATGTGATATCTTATTGAACGAAATGCAAGTGATGTCTTATTTGAACGAAATGCTGCACATATATTGAACGAAATACTGCACATGTAAGGAGGTGCGAGTTAGTTCAAATGAAAGACTCAAATAGGGCAAGGGGTAGGTACTTATGGCCTTATTGAGAACATGACCCTTAATAGAACAAAATGGTGGACCAGGAGTCGTATAATCGACCCCAATTAAAAGGCTTTAATGATGATGATGATGATCATTTGGACAAAATGGTGTGTAAAGATTAATTTGTAATGCCTAATAAAATTGACCGTGTAAATGTCAAGACCCGCAAAACATTTGGTGTGATCCAAGGATAAAACACTTCTAATTATACTACACCAAACATGTGTGACCAATAATTTGGGATGCATTATAGTTGGTGGACCTGGATTTTCTACGGGCCCGAAGAGGTCTCGGGTTGGGGACCCGAGTTCGACAGAAACCCTCTCTCAAACAACTACACACAAAGCGTGCAGATAGGTACCAACAATGAGAGAATTTTAGTACGACGATTATGACGTTAATAACCAACATCGTCATCGGAATCATTGGACACGTCCGAGTAAGTTACCCTAGAAAGCCCTCCGACTGTCCTTGCAGTGCGGTTTGAATTTGACTCCCTCGCTTCACTGCACAATACTAAAATCACGCTTATCTATGGGTTTTGAGACTTGTCTCCAATTGGGTATGAGGGGTATGAGAGGTGGGATGGGTTAAGAGGTTCAAAGAGAGATAGAAGAGAAATATGGTGGAAAACAAAGGGAAACAAATAATTAAGAGGTTCAAAGAGAGATAGAAGAGAAATATGGTGGAAAACAAAGGGAAGCAAATAATTAAAAAGATGGAAAAATATTTTTAAAAAAAATAGATGATGAAAAATGGGCAGTCTTTCGACGTCACCTCTCCCAAGAGGTTTTTCCGAATGACAAAGGAAAGGTATTCAATTTATGATCGAAGTACCCAGAAGGATTCAAGAGAATGGAGTCTTGAGGGTTGATGCGAATTGTTTCCAAAGAGCCCTTATGCATGGTATCAAATGATAATGATAAATAATTTTATGCACGCATGAGTGATGAGTTTTTATGAATGGTATGAGTAATTCAAATGAGATGATGGTTTATAAATGTGTGTTAAAAACAAATTATAATTAAGAAGAAAAATAAAGCAAGATTTTTTAAAAAAAGATAGAGAGAAAGAGACGAATAGAACAAAAAGAAGCCTATCAAACTTTAGACATCTTTCCGACATCCTATCTCTAAGGAGGTATCCAAACCGAGAACGTCGGAAAGGTACCTAGGCTTCAACCAAAGTCTAGAGTACCCTGGAGGATTCTAGGAGTCAACAGTCCAAAGGAACAAGCCCAAGAGAATATGACCCTGAAGAGCCTCGCAAGGTCAAGCCTTAGAAAAGTGTACAAAACATGAGACGAATTGATAAAAGAGAAAGGAGAATAGAAACAGAGGGAAAGAGAGAGATGTATGAATGGAAATGAGTGATAAGAAATCACTGAAAGCAAATAGAAATCTTAGAGAGGTCAAAATGAAATAGAAAGGATGCAAATGCATGGTAAAAGAGAAAGGGAAAATAAATTAATTTTTTTTTATAATATCTAATAAAAAATAAAAAGAGGAGTAAGGACATGAAAAAGAGGGAAAAATAAGTAAAAATTGAGAGATAGAGACGAGATGGAGAGAAAAAAAAGGAGATTGAGATAAGGATGGGTAGGCATAAAGATGAGAGGGAGAGAGAAATTTGGAGAGCGAGGTTAGGGAAAGAGAAATGCGTGCAGTGTAGAGACGTTAGGGAAAGAGAGGGAAGGAGATAAGGATTGGGAGATAGAAAAAAAGAGATGGGAGAGAGAGGAAATAGATATGGAGTGACAAGTGGGAGGAAGAGGGAGAATATTGGGGTAGAGAGAGAGAGATTGAGACAAAGAGAGTTTCGTGAGGGAGATTTGGGTGAAAGAGCATCCCTGTGAGGGGAGAGACCCGTGGCCGTGAGGGGAGAGATAGAAGCGTGATGAGAGAGAAAAGAGGACACTGCTTCCTTGAGATTGACAGTGGCAGAGGGAGTAAAATTTAGAGAGAGAGAGAGTGGTGGAGATGTGCGTGAGAGAGAGTATAAGATTTGGAGAAAGAGAGAGAGTGGCGGAAGAGATTAGCGGGGAGGAGAGAGAGATTTGGGACACAGCGTGACTGTGAGGAGAGAGAGAAGGGGAGATTTTGAGGACAGCTGTGTGACTATGAGGAGAGAGAAAAGGGGAGAGAGAAAAAGAGAGATTTGGGAGAGAGGTGGAGAGCAGAGAGTTCGTGAAACAGAGAGAATTTCGTGAAAGGAGAGAGATTGAGAAGATTAAGGGTGAGATTAATGATAGAGGAAAAAGAGTGGGAAATTCTGGAATGAGAGATTGAGAAAATTAAGGGAGAGAATAACAAGAGAGGTGAGTGAGAAAGGGATGGGCTCGGGCCTAAGTTTGGGTGTGAGTAAGCTTAGGTAGGATAGTTTAGGTAGACTAGGCTAGGGTGTAAGTGAGCCTAGGTGGGTTAGGTTAGGTAGCCTAGACCAAGGTGTATGGGAGGATGACTATATGCTGAAGTCAGTATGGTGTATAGGTAGGTATGGTGTAGGGGAAGTGAGGAGTGGTGTAGGGTGTACAATAGCCTAGAAGTACGGAGTATGTGTGGTGTATGGGTGAGAAGTATGGGTAAATTATTCTTTCTTCGCTCTTTCAAAGGTAAAGGGAGTTCAAAAGAACAATTTCTTTCTTAATTTCCATCATTTTATTGTATTCATTCCAAACTTTTTTTCAAGCCCCTTACACAATGAGGTTACATCTATTTATAAGCATCTACCAAAACATGGGTGGATGCTAAAAAATAAACCAAATTTACCAAAAATTGCATTATTTTTTAATTAAAATGTCCTTTAGCATTAGTAAAAAATGACCAAAGTATCATTTCCCAAATGCAAGAAATGACCAATTGGTCCCTTTGAAGAAGGCTTAAGCCATATACAGCAATCCAGGGGTAATTTGGGGGCTTTTCGGTGGCATTTGGGGGCTTTTTGGTGGCTGTTCAGATAATTCATCACTGTAGAAATGACACACAATTTATTGTAGTCGTTTTGATATCCATTTCGACATCCAAATCGTACTTTTTAACGGCAATAACAATTCCGGCTATTTTCAAGAACATGGAAACTTTCGATTCGTCGTGTAGACAAATCCGCCGTGTAGACAAATCCATCGTGTTTCCAATAAATTTCTTCATCTTTAAATTGTACTCAATTTGATCCTTCATTTCGGTTGAATTTAACTCATGTTGATCGTCTTCATGCCACGATCGCAACACATCTATTTTCATGACCATCAGATGTTGGGATCTCAAAATATGCCTATTTGATCAAACACCATTTTATCTTTTCAAACCATTCAATTTCGAGCCAAACTTCTCTACGAATTCTCTTCATCTGCTCATAATCTTGGGACAAATTTTATATAAAAAAGTGCACGTCGTCGATACAAACCTGGCTTTGCAATTTGAGCTCGATCGTGTCCAGAATGAAGTACCAGAATAGTGTAAACCTACCCATTTTGGGTAAGTTGGGCATAGGGTCTAGAAGTATTCATTTGAGGCATTAGCAGAATAGTGTAAAACCTACCATTTTGGGTAAGTTGGGCATAGGGGTCTAGAAGTGTTCATTTGAGGCATAAAAATTAGGGCTCTAGTTATAAGATATTTTTCAATGTGAATTAAACTTTTTGACCAAATTTTTTTTTGATCGATCTTAAACTTGTCAGATTAGATGAAATTTGGTGAGGATGCTTAAAGCACCCCAAGCAACCATCCTACAAATTTTGGGGTCATTCTATCATTTTTCTAAAAACGATTTTATTTAGTCAATGTGATTTTTTGGTACCAATGGGACCAGGTTGTGACTAGTTCATTCCTTGCTCATGCCGAGGGCTAAGTCACTCAAAAATACCCTATAACAATAATAATATGGGACCAGGTTGTGACTAGTTCATTCCTTGCTCATGCCGAGGGCTAAGTCACTCAAAAATACCCTATAACAATAATAATAGGAAGAATGATGGTATAAGTGATGATAATATGATATAATGTAGTTTGTATAAGGTTGCAACCATAAACGATGAAAGTAATGTACACCATCAAATTTTATTGTAAGATGTAAGTTTTTATATTAAAAATTATAAAGATAGCTTGAATTACATTTTCAACTCTAATTATAAAACTTTAAACTCGGAAATTGATTCAAATCAAGTCAATCTATCAATATATGATAACTTTAAAAATGGACGGTCCAGATAATGTGTTGTACGATGTACTATTTTTGGGACTCAATTTATTATTATTATTTTTCATATGCACACATCGTGATGACTAATTAGATAGTTTTCCCACTTTAAAACATCCTTTCTAGAATGGATTTTTTAGGTGCACCTTAATTCTATATTTAAAGTTGCAACCTTGTATAAACTTTGTCATACCTTTGAGGCCATTAGTTAACAATTTGTAAAAGAAAGAGTTCATGTAAGGTACCAACCTTAAAATGTAGAATTGAGGGGCACCTCAAAAATATATCCTAAAAAGCTATTTTTGAAGTTAGAAATCCCTCTAATTGATCATCTCAATATCAAGATGTGTGAATTTGGAAAAAAAAAACAAAAAACAAAGAAGATTTTGAGTCCCGAAAGTTGTTCATCTTGCAACACATTATCCGGACCGTTTATTTTCGATATTATCATATGTTTACATATCTACTTGATTTGAACCATTTTTGGAATCTAAAATTGTATAATGATATGAAAGTGGATTCTCGGGTCATTGTAATAATTTTTTACACTAAAATTGCATCTTGTGATGAAATTTAGTGGTGCACCTTACTTGGATTGTTTAATATTGCAACCTTATGCAACCACACCCATTTGTAAATTATGAGAAGGGTGCGGTTTGTATAGAGTCGAGGCTCTAAACAATCAAAGTAAAGCACACTTTCAATACTGGAAATCATTGTGATATCTGTAAAATATACTTTCATATCTAATTATAAAATTTTAAGCTTAAAAAATAGTGTAGATCGAGCAGATATATAAAAACTTGAAAATCGTAAAAATTGACGGTCCAAAAATATATCACAATATGTATTATTTTCAAAAGCTGAAATCTATTTTTTCCTCATGTCTATATATGGAGATATTGAGATGATCAATTTGAGGACATTTAAACATCAAAACAACCTGAAATTTTTTAGGTGCCCTCTAATTTGATTGTTTAGAACCTCGTAGTTTTATAAGCTTTTTCCATATGAAAAAACCCTTTTAGATGTCTTCAAAGCTAGCAATTATAATGACATTGATAGGGATGACGATGAGGATGACAATGGGGCATGATTTTTTCAAATTCCGAGAATTCCATCATCACGAAAAGAAGCAAATTCATTCATTATCACTTCATGATCTGTCCATTTTATTTAGTTGTATTTTGTCCCTTTCCCGTCCAAAAAATCAATAGTGAGGGCGCATTCAAGACATTCGCTAAATGAGAGGCTTAGAAGTTCAGGCAAGAACAGCATGTGCAAATAGTAAAACTGTAAAAGACATTCGCTAAATGGTAGGTTTAGAAGTTCAGGCAAGAACAGCATGTGAAAAGGGTAAAATGGAAGACAGTCAAATGCAGTAGAAAAACAAAAAGGAAAAAAGAGATCGGCAGGATCCAGTAATTGTCGTGTTTTAGAACCCAGATCGGTAGAATAGATCATCCATGTGTTGTATTGCTAGATCAGCAATCCGGATATAGTAACTCGGATCGAGTTTGGATGAATTCACATTGGGGATCTAAAAAATATAAAAATAAATAAAATAAAAATACAAATATGGGTGTATGGGATGGGGAATTAAATCCATCTAAAAACCATTAGAAAACATAACACACACACACACACACACATATATATATATATATATATATATGGAAAATACTGAAATTAGCCCACTAGCTCATATGAACATATGAGCTCAACAGCTCAGATTCAATCTGGGCTAAGCTGACTATCACGGATGTGTGGTAGTGTTTGAATTTTATTTTATTTTTCTACAAATCTAAATCACTTGAAATTTTAAGTGTGTGTTCTTTTTATCAAGACGCACCTAATAAAAATATAAAAAGAATATTCGTGAAAATAAAATAACCAAAATACCCCCATAAAACTTTTCGAAGGTATTTTGATCAATTTATTTCATATAAAATATTTTTTTGATATTTTTCAAAGATTCACCTATTTTTGATAAATACTTGCCTAAAATTTCAAGTGATTTGGATTTGTAGAAAAATAAATAAAATTCAAATATTATTAGAAAAGATGAGATTAGCCCACTAACTCATATGAACATATGAGCCCAATAGCCCAAATTGAATCTTAGCCGATCTGACCATCACGGATGTCTGGTAGTGCTTGAATTTTATTTTTTTTTTCGAGAAATCCAAATCACTTGAAATTTTAGGTGTGTGTTCTTTTTCATCAAGACGC
>NW_006495086.1:1340095-1355370 GCF_000471905.2 Amborella trichopoda | reverse complement strand
ATTTTTATGATTCGGAATGATCTGATATTTGGAAAGTGTGTTCATAAAAAATAGACGAATCTACAAAAAATATCAAAAAAAATATTTTACATGAAATAAATTGACCAAAATACCGTCGAAAAGTTTTGGGGGTCTTTTGGTCAATTGTTTTCACGAATTATTTTTTAATGTATTTTTATTAGATGCACCTCACTAAGATTTATACGCGCTCCAAATTTCAGATCATTCCAATTTTTAAAAAATAAAATGAAAAATAAAACACTACCGGACAATCATTACCATGCCATGAACTTTGGACGGTGATGAGGATACGCGAAATCACTGTTCATTTTCGCCTATAGGTATTGGGAAGAATTTTCCATATATATATAGGGAATGGATGTTGTCAACCCAGTAGCTAACTGCTACTGTGTCAACCAATTGCCCAAATTGAGTAGGGGCCGATTTGACAATCACAACCTTATTTCGTATTTGAATTTTTATTTTTTTTTGAAATCCAAATCACTTGAAAATTTAGTCGTACATTCCACTCATCAAGGTGCACCTAATAAAAATATAAATTGATCCAAATATTCCTAAAATATTTGAGGGTATTTTGGTAAATTATATTATTGAATTATTTTATTAAATTCTAATATTTTTTAAGAATAGACGTTCAAAATTTCAAGTGATTTGGATTTGCATAAAAAATAGAAATTTAAATACAAAATGAGGTCGTGACCATTGGATTGGGCTCAAATTCAATCTGGGCCTTTGACTGATATTGCAGCTATCGGCCCTTGGGCTGACGGGATCTTTATATATATATATATATATAGGGAAAAACAGGCTGGAATTTATATAATCCCAAAACTAGTTCAGCCTCAATCGATTCCTATTCAAATATGGAACTTGGAAATGGCCTGGTTATATTATAGTGAGCAAGTCTATTCAGATAGGGCATCGCTTCTCCATTTTACTAATAAAAAAAAAGGATTGTATATAATGAAACTATTTACTTTTGATAAAATATGGTGACAATTACTTACAACCATCCGATATGAAATTTGATAGCTTGGATGTGTCAATAAGTTTGAAAAAATTACTTTTGAAGTTTAAGCTTGGTCAATAGAATAATTGTAGCCACCCAATTTCACATCTAATGGTCAACATTAATGTGACCACCTTATACCCAAAGTAAATGGTCCCATTGTATATTTTCCCATAAAAAAAATACTTGGAGACCGCAAAAGTTTACATGCTCTCCATTACATATTTTAAAATATGAATTTTCTCTATCCCATACAAAAGAGTTCCAATAAATCTCACCATTTTGTCAAGGTGTGGTTTGTATAATGTTGAGGCCCCGTAACAATAAAAGTAAGGTGCACCTTTAAATAGTGTTAAAATATGTTGTTCAGTATCAGAAATCTTTATGATGACTTGAAAATTTAATTTTATCTCTAATTATAAAATTAAATATTAAAAAATAATTTAGATCAAACAGAT
Source organism: Amborella trichopoda (assembly GCF_000471905.2). The sequence goes on along the minus strand of NW_006495086.1, from coordinate 1,353,882 downwards.
TTATGAACACTTGAAAAACTTGAAAATTAACGGTCTAGATAATGCATTACATAGCACTACTTTCAAGACTTGAAATCTTTTTTTTTTTTTATGTCCATAAATCTTGAAGTTGAGATGATTAAATTGAGGGTTTTGAAAAATTAAAACAACCTCCTCTTGTGAATTTTTAAGGTCCGCCTTAATTTGGTTGTTTAGGGCCTCGCCCTTATATAAACTTTTTCCTTTTCTCAATCATAAGTTCTATCTCGTGTAATCTCTCTACATGATAATCCATATACAAAGAAACTCCGAAGGGAAATTCATGTGAGGCTCTCCTTATTGCTTGTGTTTTAGAAGTTTGGAAAGTATCTCTTTGGAAACACAATTTCCCTTCGAGCATGTATGCTTCCCATATATCTTAGGATTTTTTCTTCTATTCAAATTAAATTATTTAGATAAGGCTTCATATGGAAGTACACATTTTCCAAAATAACAATCGTTCGCTTCTAATATTCTCTTACTTGATTGTGGCCTTTATCAATGGACTCATTGTTTAGATATATGCTGAATTGTCACCAACATGAACTATAACTACCTGAAAGCAAAGGTTTTCTATCTTCCACAATAATGTGATATTGCATATCATTATATTTGATCCTATTACGAAAAATTGGATTTCTGCTAAAAAAAAAAGGCGCATGGCAATCACAAATAAAGTGAGATCCTTTCTTGCACAATTTGAAACTATCCAGATAAACTGTTTAGCTAATTGTTTCTTTGGCACATGAATAAGTGACATATACTTAGCCTCTACAATAGACAATGCCAATATAGATTGCAATTTCGATAACTGGCTACCTACACTAGCTACTAAGAAAAAAAATTTACCCTGTAGTATGCCTTTTATCCAAGTCACCCACAAAGTCTACATTGACATGGTTGATAACTTTTAAATCTATCCCCCAGTAACAAGTAGAGCATTGCAACCTCCCTTCATATAACAAAGGAACCAGTTCACAATAGTCTTATTGATCGTGGCCAGTATCAATAGTGTATCTACCATTAACTCTCACTGCTCATGAGATGTCAGACCTAACGCTAAACATAACGAACATGAAGCTCAACAGATAAATATGGTGACCAAGACATCTCTATCTTCTTTGTTTTGGTGCTAGGATATTATTTCGAAGACATTTTTATGCGTATAGGAAATAAGGTCCTAACTGATTTAATATTTTACATATTGAAGCTAAGCGTTCTCGACATATCATTGCAAGTTAAGTAAAATTTCTCTACCTTCTAATTTAACTTAACAATATTTGTAAAATAAAAATTAAATCCTATATGTTCATGTCGTACTCTCAACTATTTGAAGGACAAAGTAAGTATTAAGTTGACGCTGAAGGACAAAGTAACTATTATGTCATCAACCTGAGCTTGTCACTACACACCAACCATAAATCCATCCCCACTTCAAGGGATACACCAAGCAGTAGAATAACCATTGGCCCATTAACACCGTATGTATCAAAAGCAAAGGACTAAACAATCGACGTAGTTTTATAAACACAAACAAAGCCATCCTATATCAACAAGTAGGGCTGAGAATTTTTCAGATGAGGTTCAGATCCACCCATACTCAGATCCGAATCCGAAAAATGTACATATAATGTGGATCCAGATCCGAATGGATCCAAAATATTTGGATCCATATCCAAAAACTGTCCATAGGATCCGAATATGAATCTGGATCAAGATTCGATTCGTTCCACAATCCAATCCAGAATGGGGATTAAGCATTTAAAAATTAGAAATATTATATACGGAAATTAATAAATATATAACATATATATAATAATATATATTATTTTAATAACTAGATTGGATCCAGATTGGATCCACCTGAAGCCGGATTTGATCCAAATAATAATTCGAATTCATATTTTAAATCTGGATCCAAATCTTTGATCCATACTCGGATCCTATTAGAATCCAAAATTTGGGTTTCGAATCCGAACCAGGTGAATTCTCACCCTTATCTCTCACACAAAAGCACACCATGTGCATGTCATCAACCTGAGCTTGCCACGGCACAACCCTAATGGAGTTGCCATTCTGATTCAGCTCAAATGGCAAACTTATCCAACCTCACACCATAGTGGTCACATGAGTTGTTTCGCATGAAATCTCACTAAAGACTAGTAGAAAGGACTACGAAGAAGAACCGTAGTCCACCAAGTCATCACCTTCCAAGGAAAATAATGGACTTTGGTGGAGAGGGAGTGTGACCCACAAAAAGATGATAAGAGTGTCTCCCACGCTCTCATTTGCCACCCATCATTCCATTGAAAAGTTTTCGTTCCATAGAATTTTCTTGTGGGACGCGGTTAGCGGCCAAGCCCGCACATGTAGAAATGCAGGCTGGGCAATAAATATATTTTATAAATATAATTTGATCCTAATAATTAGAGAATATATAATTTTAACATCAAGATCATGAATTAAAAAAAATAAATAAAATTTGAAAATCAGTAATAATAATTATATCAAAAAAAAATTTAAACTGTTAATTATAATTGTTTTTAGATGGACCACCTATGGATGTTTTATACCTCTGGACCACATATTGTAAAAATGAGGTCCTGCCGCATGGAAAAATTGTTCTTTGGTGTCTGGAATGATTCTAGGAAGCTTTTGCTTGCCATAATGCCTGTAATGGTTTCTATTCTTGGCATAACAGCATCGGCTGGATGCCTTAAGGCTGGAAGGGGAACTCTGTTCTATGGGGGCTTTGATCCTCAAATGTTTGCTATCTCTCGATGATGTTATAGACTTTTGCTGGGACATTCGGGAAACGGATGGATTAAGGTTGGAAGAGAGAGATAGAGAGAGCGGCATTGAGGATATATAGATAGGGAGAATCACTCGTTCAAATCATAGTTATTAAGACTAGACCAAACTGGTGGTCCAATTTCTGGGACTGTTGATCGGTATTTTGGCTCGTCAAGTCTAGGGTAAAAATTAAGTTTATTCAAAATCCAATTGAAATCAATGTTTGACGAGGTTTAGCCAATGCGATTGACTGGTTTCGACCAATTCAACTGGCCAAAAAAATAGTGGGCAACTTTATTTTTTAATATGCTGCATATGAGAAATGTTTCTATACTTCCACTATTGTATGGAAGATATATACTCCTCTCCCCCCCCCCCCCCCTCCCATCCAGCCGTCCAATTTTCGTCAAGTGAGGCACTGACTGTTTGATCTAGAACAGACACTTTAGAGTATTTTATTTTTAATTTTCTTTTCTAAAAGTTACGTGAATATAAAATTCGGTATGTGGAGGCGCATCTAAAAAAAATTAAAAATTTATTTTTGATAAACTAAAATGGCCAAAATACCCCTAAAACTTTTAGGGGTATTTTGGTTAGTTTATTTTATTGAGAATATTATTATTATTTTTATATGTGCAAGTTTAAGAGAGGAGTGGACGCCCAAATTTTGGTGTCAATTTTTTTGTAGAAACAAAATTAAAAATAAATTAGTGTAGAGGCGTGACATTGTGATCTAGGCCAACTCAACAATTCATTCAGAATGGACTGTTTAGTAGGGGGACGTATATAAGTTTTATACATTAGAGGAAGTATAGAAAGCCTGTCCATTACATATTATTAACTATTATTCAGATTCTTCTAATATTTTTTAAATATGATCAAACCTGTTCAACCAGCGGTCGAACTGATTAACTAGACCAAACCCCATACCTATTCGATAATTGGTCCGATCTTGATAATACTGATTCAAATTATCTATAACAATCCGAAGTAAAATTTGATAGCTTGGGTATGTCACAAAGTTCTATAAAATTTCTTTTGAACTTTAAGCTTGGTCAATAGAATACATTTAGTCGCCTAATTTTGCACTCAGTGGTCAAGATTGATTGTGACTTCCATGTACCAAATACAAATGGCATTGTCATACACTATTCCGTAATTTATTTTTTAAGTCCTATCCTAGACTCATCTGAGGCAGACAGTGAAAATCAGATTCAGACACTGTCCCATCCGACTCAACAGTCACCCTAGTCAAAGTACGCGAAGACATTTGGCAATTCAAGACACGATTTAGATTCTTAAATTATCGGTTCAAGCCAGTGTGGGAAAATTCGGGTAGTTCAAATCATAATTGCCTGATTAGATCGGAATCGGTCAATTCTGGTTTCGGTCGATTTTGGTGATCCGGTTGAGTATTTTAAAAAATTAAAAAAATAAAATAAAAATAATAAAATATTTTGTTCGTAATGTAATTTTTAATTTTTTCATCATTTTGACAAATATTGGAAATTTTTTTGGCTATTAATACTTATGTTTTCATTTACCAATCTTTTTATAAAATTTTAAAAATATCTTTAGACAAAAATTGATTCGTTCAGATCCATTAATGCCAACTTCATTTGGATGTGTTTTGTTTAATCACTCTTTAAATAAAAATTTCATATTTTATTTGATTTTATTATATTTTTTTATTTATTTAAAAAAAATTAATAACTCGAGACTTACCCAATCAAGCCAATTGAACCACTTCCAACACCATCTCAGGGTTGACCATGCCAATTGGATTTTTACTAGACTGGTTCAAGCAATATCCAAGTTGCTCCTCCACCCTACAATGTCGACAAGGGATGGTTGAGCTCGGTTTACCCTTTTCTTAGTCGCTGTTTCCAACCATCCCTCATCAAAACATCGTACAGTAGAGGAGCTCATAGGATAGTGGTTGAAGTTAAACTGACAGCATAGCGTGCGAGTGTGCAAGTGATGCCTATTATAATGCGTAGAATAGTAGTTTTGATTTGATGTGATGAGACAGTAACATGCCCAGTATTAACTGTGCCTTGCCTTGTATAGGTCAATATTTAATACAAGCGAAAGCGACCTCATGCATAGCGACAAAATAAAATACTTTTTATCTTTGATGGTAAGCAACAGTCAAAACTCAAAAGCATGTGAGAAACGTAAAATGATTTTCTTCATTTGTTTGTGCTAAAAGTAAAATTGAAGGGAAAAAAATAAAAAATTACTACCAGCATAGAAAATTTATTCTATATTCTATATTTTACATACAAATACAAAATACAAGATATCTTGTGTTAATGTTAAAAAAAAAAAAAATACAAAATACAAGATGATTTATAGCCGTTCATCTGCGTACTTCCTCGCTTTGTTACCAGTCATTCCGCCAACCTCTTTATACATTTTACAGTAAATTTGGGCCACCTTACACAGCAGCGAGAGATCTCACATGGTAGTGATCCATTTAGGGGGACAGTGTCCTTTTGCTTGAGGGTAAGAGACAGTAGAGCTGTCCGATCTAGAGAGAGAGAGAGATACAAGAAGTGGTCACTTTAGATGGAGAGCACCCTTTTGATTGTGAGAGAGAGAGATGTCATCTGACACGAAAGTCCTCATTTTAGAAGATGAGTTTTTCTTGCTATAAATTTGAGAGTGAGAGATCATGCCATATAATTAGAGATATAGATCGAGAGATTTGTTGTATTTGTCTTTGTGAAATTAAATTACGCAGCGGCCTCTAATCTTCTCTCACGATTAGAGACATGAGCTTTGCGATCGTTCCGGCAATACATCGAGGAAGAAGCCTTGGAGATGGTAGAAACTGATCTCTCCCTTCTCTCATCCATGAATATTTGTCGCCACCGGCACTCCACACTACAAAATCCCATTTCTCCTCTGCAAAATTTACCAAAAAAACAAAAGAATTAGGAAATCACCCAAAAAGAAAAATGAAAGAATGCTCAATTTATTTGATCATGAAAGTCTAAAGCTACACAAATTTCACATGGAATAATATAAAAATATTTTGAATTTTGAATTTTGAATTTTGTTGTTGTCTTACCTATAAATATATATATCGTTTTTTGGGGAGAGTTTTTTCTTGCACATAGAACATGATTGGAGAAAACCCAATTCCGGCATGTTTGCCGGAAAAGATGCTGGAATTTCAGACATTTTTGGCCTTATCATCGATTTATCGACAATTCCCGACTCCCTCTGAGGAATCTCGATCACGATTCGAAGGCCAACAGGAGTGCTTCGAGAACCTGTCGTAGTGGAATTATTTCTCTTAGGCGTCCCTCCATCGAGTTTGAAGGAGCTTTTGGTCCTCCTCAGCATTGGGGTAGAGAGAGAAGGAGGAAATGAGTTGGGTTTCAGAGAGAAGAGAGAGAAACAAGTCCTCCTGCACCACAAGAAGATGATAATGGGGGTCGAAAATTAAGGTTTAAGAGTAAACGTTGGGGGTTAGATTTATAGGCTTTTGGTTGTGGACCTCTTTGGGCTTTAATTCGGGCCTCGGGCTTTGCTTTAATTATTTGGATTTTTATTTCGAAAAAGTACAAAAGTGCCCCTGGTTTTTAGGCTGTCGCACTGAAATGCCGCCGGTTTTGGTACCGGTGAAAAAACCGCAAATGGTTTGGAAGTATAGTCAGTTCCCCTCTTTTTTTTGGGAAGGGTGCGGTTTGTAGAGCCGAGGCTCTAAACAATCAAAGTAGAGCCAACCTGTTGAGAAATGTGGTTTCAAATAAAAGTGTTTATGATAACTTTAAAATATATTTTTATCACTAATAATAAAATTTAAAACTTCAAAAATAATGTAGATCGAGAAGATTTTTTAAAACTTGAAAATCTTGAAAATTGACGGTAAAAAAAATACATTACAAGATGCACTACTTCCAAAACTTGAAATCTATTTTTTAATGTCCATGCATCTTGCTCTCAAGAAAATCAATTTGAAATTGTTTGCACATCAAAACAATGTCTTTTAGTAAAATTTTTTATATAGTCTTTGATTGGATTGTTTAGAACCTAGGCTCCATATAAACTTTTTCTTTTTCGAAAAGGCGGATAAGTGCGCCTTTCCATAAAAGTGCATGGGCGTGGTTTTGTACACGGTGTATCTCTAAATTTTGTTAAAAAAAAAAAAGGCAATTTTGGTGCTGGAAACCTTTAGGGCGGCACAAAAATATGTTATAACGAGTAATGGCACTGAGACCCTTCAACACTTCATGTTCTGATTTTAGTATATTAAAAACTATAGTATAATTCAAAATAGGGTTTTGTTACGTTAGTCACACGCATGTAGTATATATTTAATGTACTTAATATTTTTATATACTTGATATTATTATCCTACATTGTAGGATAATATTTTTGTACACTTGACACTCTTATCATACAATGTTATCCCACAATGTGATAATTCTTTGTTAAGTGGTATTTTAAATAATTAATTAATAGTAAAATAAAAAGTTTTAATAGATATCACCAATATGAAACATTAATTATTTTTTAACCATTAATAAAATACCATTAGTTTATTATAAAAATATCTGTTCTACATCTCCGAATGACAAAAAAAATGTCATTGCTTAAAAATTTTGTATTACAAATCAATGATATATAAATATCTAAAAATATTGAGTACATTAAATATATATATATATAGGAGTAACCTAATAAAACCTTTCAAAATAATATATCTCATGTTTTTAAAAGTTTTAAATTAATATAAAAATAAAATAGTGAGTTTTTATCTCATAATGAAAAGTGGAGCGTGAAAGTGATATTAATATAAAAAAACATTCATACGTTATGTTCATAAAACAAAAGAGAGAGTATAGACACATGTACAGAGCATGTAAACCATGTAATGGCCACACGTATGTGTGTGTAATAGCCGATTGATAGCACATTTTACACTATGTACTTTGCATGCTCACATCGGCTCGAAGGCCCCCTTAGCTCGCACTCCGGCTCGCCCCATTTTTTACTAGACGCAACCCAAACTAGCCATTACATGAATGGGCATATATGCATGATGCCCCTTGGTTATTCCAGCAATTAATAACCATTGGAAACCCAACTGCGATTGTTGGAAACCCAATAGTACTTGCATTGTGAACGGCAACATCTAAGTGTGTGCCTCTTCACACGCTATTAGATGGCATTTTTGCTATGAGATTTTCACCTTTACTTGATTTTTTCTCTCAACCATTTTTTATAAACTTTTTATATTTTTTTAAAGTAATCATTTTCTACTTTCTTTTTAAAAATACAAAAGTGTGCCAGTTTCTCTCTCTAAATTCTAGCACTTGTCTATATGGTACAAAAATAGACAAGTTTTTTAGATGATTTTTAGTTTCATATACATGGAGGACTTATTCGCTAGGGTTTGCTCTTTGCAGGCTGTTATTTTATAATAAAGGGGCAAATTACAACTTGAGAGAACACATCTAACGTGGTTGTAAATAGGAAAGTCCTTTTCTTTTTTTTTAATTGTTTCTTTCCATGTTTCTCACTACATACTCCAGTGCCTGTTTCACCCACCTTATGTTTCAACATAATCTACTTTCATTCATAATTATGAAATCTAAAGATTCAAAAATGGTATAGATTGAGCATATTTAAAAACACTACTTTTTTTTTGAAAATAGACAATCTAGATAATGTGACGTACCATTTTTAAGACTTAATATGCTTTTTCCTTTTGTATCTATATACGTCGAAGTCAAAATGATCAATTATAAAGTTTCTTGATGTGGTTCACCCTTTTTTGGGTGGGTATAGGTGCACCTTACTTTTACATTAAAATTTTTACGCCTTATGTGAATGTTTTTCAAAGTTTATATATTGGTTGCAAACTTAAATAAAGATACAGAAAAGAGGTGTCATCTTTTCCTTCTAAATCTAAATTGAAGTAATCTTATTCTCTCTCACCAAGGTTTTTGAGTAAAGGTCTATGAGTAAGAATTCAGAAGCAAGTAATGTGGAAAGAGATTGATGTTCCTAAGTCTAAAGCTATCTAAAGCTGTTTGTGTTTGTGATCACCCTCTCTTTCTTCGTCTCTCATTTGCCCAAGGAAGTTTAACCCTCAAGATGGACTTTACCTTTCCTTTTGGGGCCAGTAGTTGTTGGACGGCTTATGAGGTATTAGGATTTTTCTAAGGGCCAGAAGATTCTTTGTATTTGGTTACTTCAAGTTAAGACCTAAGATGAGGTTGGCCTATTTATAGGTCTTCACCAGCCATGTTGCGAAATTTGTTACTCCCTTAAGAGGTCTAATCTCTTATATTTGTCGCCTTATATATTTTCTTACGGAGGTCTTGTGAAGAGTTTCAGGTTTCTCTAAAGAGACACAGTGTTTGAGTGTCAATTGATTGATATGAATATACAGATTTGTTTTTTATAAATAAATTACTGATGATAATAATAGAAACTAAATTATGGACACCTAAATTATACACAGACTTACCATAAGCTACATAGCACAATATCCTACCTTTCTTATATTTACTGATTACAATATACACCTTCTATATTAACTGGATATACAATATATACTTTCCTTTCACACTTCTCCTCAAACTCAATATATTATGAAAGAGAGCAGCTGGAATTTGAACACCAAGTCGTGGAAACGAGCAGTTGGATTTTCAGGTGCATACTCAGATTGCGTAATCAATAAGCACATAAAGTAGTAGCGAATTAACAAGCCTCAAGAATAGATGGCTTCCAGAAAATAGGCCAGAGAGTCGAAATACGATTCGACATAGAGACATATCAAAGAATCAAAACACAACTCGGCAGAGAGACAGATCAAAGAGTCGAAACACGACTCGGCAAAGATGACATACTAGAGAGTCGAAACACAACTCAACAAAGAGTCGAAACATGACTCGACATAACTTGCACCGACTGGGTGAACAACAGACTCGTCTTCAAAATTGGTGACAATGCTTCAGGGACGAGGAATAAACAAAGGTAAGATGAACCTCGCTCTGAAGAGACTCAGTGTCCATTGATTGATATAAATATATAAACTTGTATCTTATAGATAAATTATAGATGACACTAATAAAAACTAAATCATAAACACCTAAACTATACACAAACTTATCATAAAATACATCTCATATTTATTGATTACAATATACACCTTTTATATTAACCAGATATACAATATGAGTAATGATTTTATAGGACCTTCTTCCACCCATGTGTGTAGGACTTCAAAAGATCACCATTAAAGTTGATACAAAACTCTAAAAAAGTTATCACATGAATGTGTAACTTGACTTTTCTAAATATCCGTAATAACTTTAATGATGATCTCTTAGAAGTCCTATACCTATGAATGGGAGAGGGTCCCGTGGGATCATTTCTTAAACAATATGTACTTTCTTATATCAAAGTATATTTTCCTTTCACAGGTCTCAACGACCAATGCCTTCATTACCCTTTTTGGATTTCCTATTTTCTCATTCGTTTTTTACTTGACTTCTGCTTCTTTGGCTCCTCCCTACCACTTTTCTTTCGACACTGTTTGGACGCTGATTGCGCATCGGCACCCACTGTACGCTGCGTGACGTAATCTATTCTCTCCTTGGTACTGTCATAGCAAGTTGTCTGTCACTCGACCCCAGCTTATGATGCGATTGTTGAACGAGTGTTGTAAATTAGGAGTCATGGTGAGTAGCCGAGTTTGGGTTGAGGAGGCCCGAGAGGATGAGGCCTTTAACTATTGATTTATATGATCAGGGATTCATAGCTAATTGTTGGGTTAGGGGTTTCAAGGTTACGAGTTAAGTTGTATTTTAAGAGTTTTGGTGTGTTTTGGTCGGTCTTTCTTCAAAATAGGGAGTTGTTTTATATTTTTTCCTCTAGTAAAACTATGTAGCTTGTTCCATTTATTAATGAAAGATTAAAGTCAAAAAAAAAAAAAAAGACAAAGAGAGGGAGATTACCATGATTTAGTAGAAAAAATAGTGTAATGATCTTATATGACCCTCCCCACCTATATGTGTAGAACTCCAAAGAATCTTCATTAAAATTGACATGGATCTCTAAAAAAATTATCACATGGGTACGAGACTTGATTTTTCTATAGATCCGTGCCAACTTTAATGGTGATTCTTTGAAATTCTACACACATGGATGGAAAAGGGTCCTATAAGGTCATTTCTCAAAGTGTCTCATCCACGTCATATGAATGGGTGGAAGGATGCTTGTGGTTGAGATTTGATAAGGCCCAATCTAATGGTCAAAAACTACTTTTCACATTTTGGTTTTTATGTTTTATTTAAATCAAATATTTATCTAAAATTTGGGTATAGGTTTATTTCTATAAAAATAAATAAATAGAAATAATTAAAAATATTTTAAATAAAATAATTAAAATACCCATAAATTTATTTTAGTCAATATTTTTTATTCAAAATATTTTTTATTATTTTTATTTAATTCTACTTATAAAATCATAAAAAATTTAAAATAAAATACTAACATTTATTTTTAGCAGTTGGATGAGATTGGTTCAATCCGAACCATTCAAAGTCCTCGCACACCAAATAAGCATCTGGAGCCCGTGGAATACCATGCCTTTAATATTTTGTTGAGGGTATCCAGCTCGTATGTTCCACGCGCTTTGGGCCGAGGTGGTCATAGCCTAAATCGGGGGCCTCTTTCGTAATTAAAGTTCCGAACCAGTCTCATTTGGACATTACAGTCTGAAAACTAGGGGCATTATTGTACTTTTTCCTTTTTATTTTATAATGCATTTACGGGGAAAACTCGTTTTTTATTATTATTATTATATATTAATGTGGAGTAATGATTTTATACGATTTTCTTTCATCTATGTGCTTAAGACTTTAAATGGTTACCGTTAAATTTGACATGAATCTCTAAAAAGATTATCACACAAATATAAAATTTAATTTTTTAAAAAATTTATATCAAATTTAATGGTGATCCCCGCGTGGAAGAAGGTCCTTTAATGCCATTTCTCATTCTTTTGACTTTGTAAAATAGCTTTTTTTATTCCTAACCAGAAATTTCTTTCCACGTACCATGTTAGAAAATGAAAGGTCGCTTTATTTTTCACGTTAAGGATTCTTATTTAGAATATCGAATATAGTAAAGCACAAATATACTCTGGAATGTGGTGTATGTTGAAGTATGTGTAGAAGATTCTTATTCATGGTTTAAAGGGAACAATGCCCACTAATAAACCACTTCATTGCAAGATTGATAAGATACATAATGGGTTTGAGAGGCATTTACATAATATATTTTCTCAGCCCCTGACTTTGTTTCGCAAAAATTACATAGGGACATTTTTAATGGGAAATACAGTTTAATTCAAATTTTTTGGTAATTTTATGTTGATCTCTTCTTTTTTTTTTGGTAATTTTCTTCTTCTTTTTTTCATTGTTTTTTTATACCATTTTTGCCCCCAATTCGATATTGCTACCATCAAATTTTTTGTTTTAAATTTTTTCATGTGAATCCTGGGAGTCCGAAATCAAATATCTTAAATTCTGGGAGTCCGAAATCAAATATCTTAAATTTGGAGTCAGTTTGATGTTGGGAACATAAGATTGACCTAAGCTTGAAATTATTGGTGTATTTTTTGAGTTGGTTTGATATCTTTAACGTAGGACTCTTAGTCCAATATCTCTAACATAAGAGTTCTTCACATTGGAAAATTTGTTGATGTGAAGCGATCCAATGTTTACACGGGAAAAGTTTCTATGCTTCCTTTATAACATAGAAGTTCTATCCTCCCCCTACCATCCAGCCGTTCAATTTCAAGAGAACCACTCACCATTTGATCTTAGATCTGATATCTCAAAGTATTTTATTTTAAGTTTTTTTATACAAATTGTATGAATATGAAATTTAGTACGTGCCATCTTCTCATTGGGATGCACCTATAAAAAATATTAAAAATAATTTTTTGATAAAATATAATGATCAAAATACCCTATGAAGCTTTTAGGGGAAGTTTGATCATTTTATTTTATTGAAAATATTTTTTTTATATTTTTAACTAGTGTAAGTTTAATAGAGGAATGGAAGTCCAAATTTTGGTATCAAAACAGTTTATAAAAAAATTTTAAAAATAAAATAATATAGAGACATGACATTGTGATTGGGCCAATCTTAGCCCTCTATTCAGAATAGACGATAAGATAAGGGGGAGGATAGAACTTCTATGCTGTAGGAGAAGCATAGACAGCTTGCCCTTGTTTACACAGCGGCTTATAAGGCAATTGTTTTTGTTGATTTCGCCAATATCGAACAACACTTAAAACATAAAAAAAGGGATTTGTTTACCCAGCAGCTAATAAGGTAGTTGTTTTTGTTGATTTCGCCAATACCGAACAACACTTAAAAGTTAAAACCAGTGTTTAAAAAAACGTCGAGTTGAACCGGACTCGCCCGGTTCGACTCGGAAATCGCCATGGACGAATCGAATCGGAGAAAAAAATGGGAATTGTCCGGTTCTAGAGAGAACCGGACGATTCTATACAGTGACTCGCCGATTCACTGTACGGAATCGGCGATTCCGAACAGTGAATCGGCGAGTCCCATACGGAATTTTTTTTTTTTTGTAATCCATGATAGATTTTTTTGTAATACTTGATCAATTTTTTTGTAATCCATGATCGAATTGTTTTTTTTTTTTGTAATCCATGATCGAATTTTTTGTTTTTTTTGTAACCCATGATAGAATTTTTTGTAATCCATGATCGAATTTTTTGTAATCCATGATCGAAATGTTTGTTTTTTTTTCTTGCAATCCATGATCGAATTTTTTGTTTTTTTGTTTTTTTTTGTAACCCATGATAGAATTTTTTGTACTCCATGATCGAATGTTTTGTAATACATGATCGAAATGTTTGTTTTTTTTTTGTAATCCATGATCGAAATGTTTGTTTTTTTTTTTGTAATCC